>JASANF010007543.1:0-12687 GCA_030248245.1 Trissonchulus sp. WLG1_4
TGAGAAAATTGTTGACAGGAACCGCGAATTCCTCGTCGGGGCCGGGCACATCATCTTTATCAGATATAATTTTGAACTGTAATTTCATGAACATTGATGGATCAAGAAAAGTAGAAGGAGTAGAATTAATTTTAAAGTCTAAGCTAGCCGTAGTATCCGACGGTAGGTGAGTCTCACATGGTGTAACACACCAACGTGATTCCTCTACTTGGTGTTGGCGCGGCACTTTCGCAAATAAGTTGAATTCGGATTTCACACAATGCACATCGTCTGTTGATTGAGTCAAACATTGTCGCTTCATGACTTAAAAATTTTCTTTTTTCTTGGGCCGTTTGGTTTTCTGGAGCTTTTTAGTTTTCCGGGTTTTCGGTAGTCTAGCAGTAACTTTCTTAGTACTACGGCGGCGTTTCAAAGCCTTGTTTACGTGAGGTTTAAGACTCAAACGCCGAGAAGTGGTAGACTTTGAACGTTTCTTACGCGGTCTCTTCCGACTACGCGCAGTAGAACTTCGTGAAAAATTGGCAACTTTCTTCAGGGTTACAGCGTTCCGGTATCGATGACTACAACAGCCGCGTTTAAAGTCGGCAGGCTCTTGCGATATAGACGGAGCTTGGTAATAAGAGAACACCTGAGCTGAACAGCACGTCATAATGACTGAGTCTACAGATCATTCCTTTTTTGCCGACAAATGCGGAAGATTTACGAAGATGCCAAAAAATGAAGTTTCAAGACGATCTCTGTATTTAAAAGTTCAATTAAATCAATTCCTTGGCTATGCGGTACTAGAGAAAAACTTAGTTGCCTAATTTCTGGGACTGATACGGAAAAATATTCTGGCTTGATGAAAGTAACGTGGGGGGCCAGCTGAAAAATACTAAGTAGTTTTCTTTTTGAGCCGCAGACTTGAGACTCTACAACTAAATTACTTTCTAGATAGACCAAAGAAGATGGTAAACGGTTAGGAGAATTAATAAAGCACTCAATTAGTGCCACTTGGACACAACTGCACTGAATAGGAACCTCAAGCACATTAGTAAAGCTAACACCAGTATTATTAACATAGTAATCTTTACACGCGCTGCTAGATACAATAACATACATTATTCAACTAGTTACACGAACAAGCTCTGGCTCATAATATAGACCTTGGACTAAATATCCGTCCGAACTCTTCAATTTATATTGCGGTGGATGACGATGTAGGCGACGAAATATTACATATTTTTCCATAGAAAAGTGAATTTTAAAACCTTTAACAAAAGTTTTTTGATCGCTTTGAACTCTGACTATATCACCTATAGAAAATTTGAAATAAATTTTAGCTGGTTTGATTTTTGGAAATAAAATTTTACGTATATTTGATTGGTTTGACCAGTTAACAGAGCCAGGGCTTGTTTTAATAGAACGATGCTTAGTATTATTATAACTATCAACTATATTCTGCAGTTGGTCAACGTAACGTTTAGTAGAATTAGCGGTCATATATTTGAACAGTCTAGTTTTTATAGTCCGAATAACACGTTCAACCACAACGCATTTGCCATTACGTCTTTGAGGCATAATATGCACAACACGCTCGCTTTCGAGCACTTTTTGGGTTTCTTGCGATAAAAACTCTGTGCCTTTATCAGTGCACATATAGCCGGGACGTCGTTTAGTCTCGGAGAAAATTTTCGAAAAAGCTTCACTGACTAAAATTCCTTTTTTATGCTTGAGAGGAATAACCCATAAAAATTTGGAAAAGACATCGATAACAAAAAGCAGAAAACGCACACCCCCATTCATTCTAAATAAACTCGACAAATCAGCTAAGTCAGCTTGCCACTGTTCATCTAGAGTAGAAACCCTTACTCTACCCTTTTGAAATTTGTAACGAGCTTGTTTGTGTAGAACGTACGAGTCGATGCCTTCTAGAAACTTTCCTACTTCATCATAAGTTACTTTTATCCCTGCAGCTTTTGCTGACTTATACAATCTGCGCACACCACCAAATGATCCAGGATTGGACGGAGAAAGATATATCTGTTTAAGTTGAGTATGTGTACTGTCAGACATTCTATAGGTAATTATACAGTTTACATATAAGTTGAATACGGTCCGTAACAGCAAGGTGATGTACGCCAAAAGCATTCAAGGCTGATTCAAGTAAATAGTAAAGTACTTCTGCTTTAGTATAGCAACAGTAGTGGTAATTTAAGCTAAGGTGAAAAGCTGAGTCATTGCAGCCGGGACAGTTACGAACAGAAGAATGTAAATAATCTAAGAGTTGATGCTCAAAATCATTCAGTAGTTCCAATGTTTGCACAGATGCATCCTTAGTTGGATTAGCAATTGTAAATAATATGGGAATCGAATGAAATTTCTTAATGTGGCGGCTAAAATTGGAGGCAGTGATTAGTTTCTGGCAATACACGCAAGTCTTTTTCGGCAGTGGCATTATATCGAACAGCTGAAGACAATCGAGCAGGCTTTAAATTGTGAACAAAACGCAACTGTCTTTCCAGCAATTTAAAATTTTCAGTTTGAGGAATATTCAAAAATGTTACTGAAAACTTTGTACCAGATGAGTTGTTTAAATTTAAACACCGAAACCTTTCGCTCAGATTATCCATAAACGACTGGACGCGGCGAAAGAATTTGGTAAAATAAATCTGTGCAAACATGGTAACACTATATGAGGAGTCGGTAATATCCCCACGTCAACCCTAGGTGATAAACTGTAGTCAGCTGTTCTGCACACCAAAGACCAGTACATCAATCAAGCAGTATTTTTTAAGTAAAAATTAAAAGTAAAACGGGTACTTTTTTAATATTTAATCATGATAAACCAGAAAGGAGACCGTTGGAATATTAGTTGAACATGTTTCAGTTGATTAAAAGTGAAAATGCATACTTTATAATTTGACGCACGAGAATAAAAGTTGTCCTCATTATGGTTGAAGCCAGCCTGTAAACTCTTAGTAATAAAAATTGAATGATTGCACGAGCGACCACAAAGAGAATCTGGCGGTGCATACTTAGTTATACGGTACTGACTTATTAGTCAAATCGGTAAGAAAAAATCACTAATGCGGCACAAGGTAGCAGCTTATGCAATGCAACAAACTCCTTGATGTATGAACAAACTCAACTTATATACGATCCTATAAAAAGCAATAGTGGAAGAATGCTTCCTCGTACATACTATCTACGTACATACTTGACGTGACGACATACCTAAGTGTGTTAATAGAGTGCTTCACTAAATTAAAAAAAGGTAAAAAATACTGTTAAAAAGTCGCATTCAGCTGTTTGTTTCCTATGTTACACCAAGAGTACATAATGGGAAGAGTATGACAATCTGCCCGTTATGTACTCTTGGTTACACCTATATCAGAAAATTACCCTAGAGTATCCGTGGACCAGCGACCGACCTGACCGAACAGCCTGACTGACTGGGCGCCACCCGTGCCTGAAATAAAAATGAAAAACAAAACAAATTTTACTGAAGATATCAAATATTTACGAAATGAATAAGAAAAATACAAGCACACCACGCTGGTGCTGCTACTGGTTATAATCAAGCATCATAAATAATCAAATAATTATAAGAAATATATTCACACCACAACGGTGCTGCTACTGTTAGTGATCAAGTACACGAAAATTAAGTAAAAAACATTTATACTGGAAAATATTAAGCACAATAAATTCAACTTTTAAAAAACAAACCACTTAAAAACAAACGTACTTGACTAATAATCCTGCTTCTAGACCTCTTCTGAAATACGACCACTTTGCGCCCCTCGACTTCACTTCTGAAATAAAACGAAACTAACCAGTAAGATATATACATTATATAAATATTGTACACACTTTGAACTTACTAGTACTCTAATACTACTACTGCTACAATAGTAAATCGAGCGGTAGTTATGGCGACGATAGTACTAAACACCATACATCTTTAATGCACTAGAAGTATGAGAAATAAGAAACCCCAATGACTTGCAGTTCAAACTTTATAACCAAAACAAATTAAACATACGTTTGACTTGCGGCGCTGCCCGGCCGTGAGTGACCACCGCTATTGCTTGCTCGTCCGCTGTGCCCGCCGACCGTGACTGAAATAGAAATTTAAACCATATAGTAAATATAAAGGCCTGTAAGTTATTGCAGAACATATACCAGTTTATAAAATTCAGATGAAATTAGCTCCTATATTTAACAAGATTAAAAAAATACTAAACATCTAGTTAATATCACTCACTCATTAAAAATTTATCAACATAACTGAATAATCATACTATTGCAAGCTGTGTAAAACGCCAGTAAATCGACTGGCTTCTGCAAAATGCAATGCAATGTAATGCAAAATATATTAAAGTACTATTAAAATAACTCAAAACTGAAACATACCTGGCTAAAATACAAGAAATCTTCCGCCGAAAATTTCCCCGCAGCAGTAAAAAAATAATGCTGAAAAAAAACAAACATATTATGAATATACAATCAAATAAAGTTTAACCTGAAAGGAAAAGCAAGCACAACCTGAAATAAAAAAAACACAACACTACAAACAACCCACCCCCAACAACCCAACCCCTACCCAACGAAACTGAAACTAACTATCAAAATGGCGGCCACTATGGCGGCCAACTAACAATAAGCCCCTCTCCCAGCAGCCGCCCAGCGCATGCTGGTAACGCACGCACGGCCACTAACAAACACACACGCACACATGCGTGCAGGTAAAATAAACGCATCGGCCCAGACAGATACGTATATAACTGTCTGGGTCGAAATGTTGCGGTCAATACCGCCACCTAGCAAGCAAATCGCCCAAGTTAAAATTGATGCAAAAACCAGATCACACAAATTTTAACTTACCAAATTTTTTAAACAAAAACTGAAACTGCAAAAAAATAGCTTGTCTGTTATGAATAAAAATGTATTACTTACTACTAGACGTAGTAGTACGGCTATGTGTAGGATATTATGCCACAACAGCTGACTAGGACACGGCTGAGGTTTCGGCCATTAACTTAACACTGCCGAATACTTGCATATATTCAAAGCTGAATATATGTATGCATCCTCTCACGAGGATGCACTCTTATACATATTCATAGGACAGAATATATGTATACATATTTACATATATTAAGGGGTTGCTCACCTATGAATATGTGTAATTCGGTCGACAGGGTTGTACCCATTCATCATCTCGTAATTTCAAATCTGAAGGGGGCTTGTCCTCCACTGACCCTCCTATGTATATCTGTTAGCGTAGGTAACTATTTTGACTTACGTCTGGGCCCTGTTGCTGAAGTACAAGACTTAAAATTGGAACTGTTTGTGACCGGCCGCGAAAGCCGCGGAGCGGCCGAATTTTTGGATAAAACCAGTCCAGAGTGTCATTTTGGCATAAACTTAGCCTGCCGGATTGTTATGCCGGCCTAATTTTGTCAGCCGGTTGAATCTGGCTGGCCGGCCGGTTTTTTAACCGGCCGGCCGGCCGATTTTTTATTTTAGCCGGCCGGCCGGCCGACGACCATTAGGTCGGCCGGCGGCCGGCCGGCTCGCCGAAAATTCCGGCCGGTCCCAAACACTAAAGGCTGGGCGCAAGGTAAATTTAGTTTAAAGTTGAAATTTCCTGCCTACCGTTAGGACCGTTCGTCACTTTTCGCGAGCGACGAAGCTCGTCGTACGCCGACGAACAGGGAACTTTTTTTGCACAGTACTGTACATACTCCAACCTTTCAAATTACGGGTCGTCTTCAGTTTTCAGAGATTCTCGACAAAATTTCGGGAAAATGTCGATGTTATGAAATGAGGCAACACCAACTGCCAACATGATCACAGCATCAAACGGCACGTTTACCAGAATAGCTCTTGTGATTAAAAAGTCTTCTGAACCGGAGTTGACTTGAAGTGCTTTTTTCGAATTTCTTCATTTGTTCATGATTAGCTTCTGTGAATTTCAAATCACACCATCATTCTTGACAGTCCTTTTAATAACTTAGCGTCAATATTACAAAGGTAATATTAAACGCGGCCGTTATTTGTGGATAACATGATTTTTAAACACCAATTTCTGTAAACATCAGTTGCTCTTACCAGTCAAAGCCTTACCGGTGAACAGTAAACACTTTTTTAATGTAAAAAACTAATAAAAATTTTGAAATTTTTTCGAAAAAATCAGAATATCATGACATTCTATAGTCGTGGTGTTTCTGGTTTCGTCTTCGTCTTCGTGGTCTTTTGAGTGTGTTGATCCTTCGTGTGACCTGGTCTTTCATGTGTCATGGTCTTTCGGACAAAATGGTCTCTCTTTAGGTCACATTTCAAAATAATTGTGCACCGACTGATGCTCAACTATACACAGAGCACAATGTGCAGACAAAGCAGCAATAACATTGCAATAATAAGCAATTGAAGTAACTGTATGTAACGCAGTCGACATGTGAAAATGTCACGTGCTGACAATGTGCCCAAATAATAATAAAAATTTTAATTATTTTAGGCATGGAGTTTACATATTTTTTTATATTTTGAGAACATTTCACGCAACAGGTTCACAACTGCGCTACAGTAACAGAACAAATTAATCCTGCAGGTTTGCATAAGTAATGGGCGTAAAGTCTGCGTTCTGACTTCTGACTACTATTGTTTTGATACAATTTTGATACTTTTGATATAGATAAGATACTTGGGTATTAATACTTTTGATACCGGTATCAATATTAAAGTTGGTATCAAAAGTATCATTTTCAAATTACTTGGTATCATATTTATATCATATTTAAATTATTTATGAGCATTAAATATCAAAAGTATCATATTTAATTTCAGGTATTGTATTTGTATCATATGTAAATTCATTTTTGCCGGTTTCAAAAAAATATGGCAGGAAATTGTTTGCTGCAAGCCAAAAAGTTTACTTTGTAGATACACATATATTAGAATCTTGTGTGAAAATTAGTTCTAAAATTGGCACAAATTACTTGCATAGTCTAAGAAAGCATAAAACTATTTTAGTTATGGTCAAGAAAATCATGGCTGCTTGTTTTTTGAACATTCAAAAATTATTACTTGTATGCATGTACTTGTAAAAAGCATTGGCTTGTAGAGCAAAATCTGTGAACATGTATTTCATTTGGGTCAATCTTCGGCGGGGGAAAATTATTTTTGGCCCTAAAACGCTTCCTACCCCATCTTTTAATAAAAATATAGAACCCCCATCGTCATCCAAGCCCCCAATCTGATCTCTAGCCCCCAAAATAGATGTCGCCCCTTTTAATAAAAATCTAGAGTGAAATTATTGGTGTTAAAAACCTTAGGGGTCACAGGAAAAATTTTTTTCAAAAAGTGACTGAAATGTGACGGAAATCTCAAAAATCCATTTCCTTCATGTTTCGGTTTTATTTCCTCTTCATTTCCTCTTTATTTTGAACGATTCTCACTTTCTGCAACATTTCGGACACATTTCTGCACCATTTCTGCTACTTTTCCTTCAATTTTCTGCAACATTTCCTTCAATTAGTGCAACTTTCCGCCACTTTTCGCCTGCTATTTTTTCTGTAATATTTCCTCCACTTTTCGATTCAATTTCTGCCTTGTTTCTGACATATTTCGATCATATTTTTGGTTATTTTTTAATTCATTTTTTAACTATTTTTCTAAATATATTTCTATTTTCGATGTCTCTACTAATATAGTCTAACTGTTACAGTACTGGTGGAATAGGTGGCACTCCGGGAATCAAGAAGTAGTTTTATTGATAATGAAGCAACCATTTTACTATTCGAAAGTTCGAAACGTTATTATGGCATAAAATAACAGCCGTGGCAAGATTTCAGATAACGTGATAATTATTATATATAACTTTGAAAGTATATACATACCTCCGGATTCTAGGAGTGTCACCTATACAGTAGGTGTAGTTCCAATACCGGTACCAGTTAGACTATATATATTAAATTCGTAGAAAAATTAGCGAAAATAGATATATGTTTAGCAAAAAAGTTGAAGTAACCCATTCAAAAAAAACCAAAAATATGATCGAAATATGTCAGAAATAAGGCAGAAATTGAATCGAAAAGTGGAGGAAATATTACAGAAAAAATAGCAGGCGAAAAGTGGCGGAAAGTTGCACTAATTGAAGGAAATGTTGCAGAAAATTGACTGAAAAGTAGCAGAAATGCTGCAGAAATGTGTCCGAAATGTTGCAGAAAGTGAGAATTGTTCAAAATAAAGAGGAAATGAAGAGGAAATAAAACCGAAATAAGAAAGAAATGGTTTTTTGAGATTTCCGTCACATTTCAGTCACTTTTTGAAAATTTTTTTTCCTGTGGGTGGAATAAGTCGGAAAAGCGGCATTTTTTCGCCTATTGATCCGGAGTCCCCCTATATCCCCCAAACCTAGGGGGGGTCAAAATTGAACGCTCTTTCGAATAGGCTAGGTTAGAAGTTTGTAGGACGTAAGCTTTAGCTGGAAATCAAACTGTCCAAAAATTAAACTTTACATGAAAAAATTTTTTTGCACAAAATTAGATTTAGGCAAAAACACTCCATGAAACGAAAACCTGCTGCCACCATTGAAAGAGCAACTTCTAAGCTACAAAATGCTGAAAAAATTTTGTAAATCGGGTTAGGCTTTGAAAAGTTACAAAACTTTTTCTGAAGCTACCTGGACCAGGCTGACTGAAGCGTTACAAGACAAGTAAGGTTCCGTACAGAAATCGGGCTATATCTACGAAATTTTTTAAATTATGAAGCTAGTTGAGGTTTTTTAGTGTGGTAAACTTATTTTTGATGCTTCTTAGGAGGTTTTTTCTTCAAATTAGTCTTCAGGCTTAGGCTTAGGCTTAGTGCTCACGATTAAACTTCGTTGTGGGTGAGCAAAAAATTCGTCTTAGTTTTGCTGCATCAAATAAAAGGACTTTTGCTACTGTGGACAAATGAATAAAGCTGAACTTTAAAACCAAGATTGCCCGTCAACGTGAGCTTGGCTTTGGCTGTGAGCATTAGGGAAGTTTTGAACTAGGATTTGAGGCATTAGAATTTATTGTAACGACGTATTTATGCCTTAAATGTGATATTTTTTGGAAAAAAATGTTTAATAGACATCTGCGGCGCAAAAAAGTATACAAGTTTGAATTTTAAATTCATTTTAGGGAAAAATATAAGTTCTTTTCGCCTATTTTATAATTGAAAAAATCAACATTTTTTGGCCAGAATAAGCAAGATATGTACCAAATATAGCTGAATAAAATATATTATGATGTGTTAATATATGCTCATAAAATTTCTGACTGATATAATGAGCGAGCTGGTCTTATTTTGCCAGAATTAGCCCCAATATGACGAAAAATTAAGATTTTCGACAAAATTTGAATTTTTTGGAAAAGCTGAAAATTAACATTTTTTTCGCGTGGAAACTGCTAAAAATGAACTCAGCGCATGCGAAAACCTATAAAAACGTGTTTTTACGCTGAAAAATATGTGTTTGAATTTCCCCCCCCCCGCCGAAGATGCACCTTTCATTGGTAAACACACTGTGAACCTCAGGGGCCGTATTCTCAAAATTACCTGCAGGTAAAGTTAGGCTAACTTTACCCACAGGTAAGGTGAAGGTAAAGTCGTATTCTCAAACAATGACTAAAGCCAATGTGATAGCTAAGGTTATCTTTAATATTCGGGCTAGGAGCCCAGGAAAGGGTGAGGAGCCCAGGAAAGAGTGTTATCTGGTTTCTCAGCTAAAGTTAATGCATTGTGCAAAATTTTAACCTCAACCGTCGACGCTAATCTTTGTTTCAATTTTAACTTTACCTTTACACACAGAATAAACTTTACCTTCACCTTACCTGTGGGTAAAGTTAGCCTAACTTTACCTGCAGGTAATTTTGAGAATATGACCCCAGGTACCCCACTTGGTGGATGCCCAATCTGGGGCTATAAAGCTTGGCTAGCTTATTCTAGTCAACTGATTTTCGAATTGTTTTTTCAGAAATAGCACATCTTTGCATTTAGTCGCCCAATTTGAGTCCGGGTGCCACACAACAAAACCTATGCTTGATTAAGCATAAGCAGTGTGAAAATTTGATTTTTTTCATCGCAAAAGTAGTATTTTCTTCAACGTGTTTTTACATTGAAAAATGTGAGTTTGAATTTCCCCCCCCCCCGCCGAACCTGCACCCCGGGGCCCCCCTGGCTACGCCACTGAATGTATATACCTATTTACAGATGTGAAATACATGAAAATTTTTATTTGAAATGCATGTAAAAAGTATCTGAAATATATACTGAAATATATAATATCTGAAAAACCAGTAACAATTTTTTCATGTAAACAGTCTCTGAATTCTTCTAAATTTTCCCTGAATTTATCTGAGAAATTCCTCTGAATATTCCCGTGAATTTCTGTAAAATTCATCTGAATTTATGTAAACTCCTCTGTATATATAAGTCTGTAAACTGTTTCTGATTCGAATGGAAAAGGATAAATCTGCAAATTCTGTAAAAAAATAAAGTTTACAAAAAATTTAGAATCACTGGTTTTCCTGTGTAATTGCCCGCGATTAACAGCGCCAAATTTGCATGTACGAATTTAATACCAACGTAACCTCTACGTCAGCAATCTGCCGATTGTAAAAGTGTAAGTTGGTGTTAGCTGTTTAGATTTTGACTGAATGGTGTGCGGTGGTGCTGCGGTCTGCGTTGGAGATGAGCTTGAACCACCTGAAGACCAGGGTGTATCGTGTGGTCTTGACCGGAGGACCATGTGGCGGCAAAACCACTGGACAGATTAGACTCGCTACCTTTTTCGAAGGCCTTGGATGGAAGGTGAGCTTATATGTTATATTCAGTTGTATGCCTTACTGCCTCACTCAGCCTTCACACTGCTATAGATTAGATTTATAAAACTTAACTCTGATTGTTAGAAGGAGTTTTGTTTGGCCTAAAAATGGACATTTTGTTATGAAAAGACATTGTAAGAGTATATATTTAACTTGTTACTGAGTATGAAAATATAGGGACGGACAGATCTGAACAAATTGTTTAGTTTCCATTCTTCTGAATAAGTTGAGGATATTGTTTCAAACTGGAAATCGCATGCCAACAAAGTTTTTTGACTCGGCCGGACCGGAACAGTTGCTCTCCTGTTTTTTGCAGAAGTAGTAAAAATGGTTAAATAGCGTGGCCGACGTGATGACGACACGTCCTGTAGATCTCAGCGTGGTTGTTGTGGCGTCATACATGTATGAAGAGGGGGATGGGGAGGACGCGCCCCCCCCCCCAAAAAAAAATCGAGAGGCCGGGAAGGGAGGGTCCCGAAAATGTGGGGAAAATATATAGTAAAAATGGCACTTTTTAAAAATTTTCAAGTTTTTTTGCAAAATTTTGGTTATTTTTGATGGATCCAGGGGGGTCCTCAAAATTTGGCCAAGTGCAGAGAGTTCTCTCATAGTTTTGACCCGTTACATGTATGGGTATTGTATTCGTTCGTAGTCGTTATTGTAGCCAGCTTTGTCTCCAGGTGTATCGAGTGCCAGAGGCGGCGACCATCCTGCTGGGTGGCGGCGTGAAGTTTGCGGAGCTGAGCGAGCAGGAGACGTTCGGGTTCCAGCGCGACCTGCTGCGGTCCATGCTGAGCATCGAGGACGTGTTCTTCCACCTGGCCGCCCAGTGTCGCCGCAACTGCCTGGTCATATGCGATCGCGGCGCCATGGACCCCTCCGCCTACATCGAGCCAAACAAGTGGAAACAGATCTTGGCCGCTGACTCGCTCAATGAGGTAGTTCGGATTGTTTTTTTATCTGCTGCTGAAAACTGGGCGTTCTAGTGGATGGTTGTGTTTAGGATGACAGCCAAGCCGGGATTGGGCAATCCGCATACGTCCCTGTATAATCTGCACCAAGTCGGTCTAGTTGGTTTATTGCTTAAGCCGATTTAGATTTGGCTTAAATTCCGTTGATCGGATAAATTGCAGTGGGTCACCTAAGATTAGTGCAGTTTGCGTTTAGAATTTAGTTGAAGGATTAGTTGCGATTCACTGCAAGCTTAGACTTTAGTTAAGACTTAAGACATTGGTGCAGTCTACCCTTTGTTATGTTGCAGACTTGCAGTTTTCCTACGTTCAACAATCACCAGTGAAGCTAAATAGGATGTCTTCATACATGTAGCTACGGGGATGGGGGGAAGACACCCCTAAAATTTGGTCCTAGGGGAGGGTGGGGGGGGGGGGGTCAAATTTAAGCCATTTTTACCTCAATTTTTGTCAAAAATTGTCCAGTTGGTACCTTTTTTGCCAAAAATTTGTCAAAATTGCGTCCGTCTTGGGAAGGGAGTCTATTAGTAGGCTCTGGGGAGTGCATCTATATTTTGTTTTTAGGTGGAGATGCGCGACTCTCGCTACAACCAGATCGTGCACCTGGTGACGGCGGCGTCGGGCGCGGAGGACTTCTACTCGCTGGACAACAACCAGGCGCGCTCCGAGGGACTCGACCAGGCCCGGCGCCAGGACCAGCTCACCCAGCGCGCCTGGGTCGGACACCCCTACTTCGACATCGTCGACAACAACGGCACCGCCTCCTTCGAGGACAAAATCAGGAAACTCATTCAGGTTCAAGCTCATATTCGTTTAGACAGCTGTTTCTTCTTAGTTATTCGGTCCCACACAATGGTTGATTGTCGTTTGTATAT
>JASANF010007544.1:0-13120 GCA_030248245.1 Trissonchulus sp. WLG1_4
CGGAATGAGTCTGATCCAAGCTCCAGCGCTCTGATCCGAGAAAATTTAGGACACTCGCAAATAAAATGCGCCGCTGTGTCATCAGTAGCTTCATTGCAGAAATTAAAGGGCATGCTGAAAAAATGAGCAGCATGGGATTCAGAAGAATTTCTGATGAATCCGGGCGGGTGACCGGAGGGTAAAAAAGGTACTGAACCACAATATGGAACAGCATAAAACTATATACCCTCGAAAGTAGAAATTCAAAAATGAATGACTTAAAAAGCAGAAAAAAATCTTCGAAAATGTCAAATTTTTTATTTATTTTCTTAAAAAATTAACAATGGCATTTCGATCAACGAGAATTAAGAGATCCGGGAACAGAACGGATCCTTTCTGGGGTTGGACATTCTCGCATCCCGGGAAAATATGTAGGTAATACATATTAAGTTGATAAAGGGCAAAATTTATGAGCGTTTCTCCGCGCAGCGGAGTTTTTATTACTGCAACGTGATCTGCACCCTAAAAATGTGCTAGTACGGCAAATTTTCGGGACGAAAAATGTTACTTAAATGAGCTACATAAAAACGCTGAACTTGAAGTCTTGAAAAATATGTGGGCTCTGGTGCGCAATGCTTACCTCCAAAATTGCCCAAATATCCAAAATTTTGTCAAGATTGTCTGTAACTAGCAATGTTTTCGCTCCCTCAATTTTATAAATAATTTTTGTGTAGGCGTGCATAAAACTCAACTTTATGAAGGGATAGAGAAACGTGTTTTAAATAATATTGCGTAGATGCACGTGAGCTGTCGGCGAGAGGGGCGTGCCTAACGCCCGGCGAACGGGGAGGTTGTCCTCAGTTTTGGATGTGTCGGATTCGGTTGCCAGATGTTCATGTAAGTGGCCTTTGCAAAGAGGGAAGACTTTCAGTTTTTGCTGCTTTCTTAATGTGCAGATCACGTTGCAGTATAAAAACTCCGCTGCGCGGAGAAACGCTCATAAATTTTGCCCCTTTATCAACTACATGTATTACCTACATATTTTCCCGCAATTCGACAACGTCCAACCCCAGAAAGGATCGTTCTGTTCCCGGATCTTGAATTCGTTGATCGAAATGCCATTGTTAATTTTTTAAGAAAATAAATAAAAAATTTGACATTTTCGAAGATTTTTTTGCTTTTTAAGTCATTCATTTTTGAATTTCTACTTTCGAGGGTATATAGTTTTATGCTGTTCCATTGTGGTTCAGTACCTTTTTTACCCTCCGGTCACCCGCCCGGATTCATCAGAAATTCTTCTGAATCCCATGCTGCTCATTTTTTCAGCATGCCCTTTAATTTCTGCAATGAAGCTACTGATGACACAGCGGCGCATTTTATTTGCGAGTGTCCTAAATTTTCTCGGATCAGAGCGCTGGAGCTTGGATCAGACTCATTCCGATTTGAAAAAAATGCGCAACCCAAACTTTTCTGCGTCATTTTGAAAAAAGGTGCGCAGAGTGGTTACAGTGCTACCTAAGCGGGTGTTTTGGGTAAACATAAATTATGGCACTGGCTGTCCTCAACTACGTTTTTGAAGCTTTAAAAAAAATTGTCGACAAATGTTCTCTACCTAGTGTCGAGAGTTTGCAAAAGCCGAGTTTAACTTCTAAATGCTGGCACATTTTTATAACTATCGATGTGGCCGTGGTGTTAAATTTATAACATTTTATTCGCTATGCTTTCCAGCGGGGCATCAAATAGGGACTTGAATATCACGTCAACGTGGGTATTTTGCTGGAAAGCTAAGCTGACTTTTGAACTTTTAGCAAGCTGAAAAACACTAAAAGGATGCAGTTTTTGCCAGTTCCACTGAAGACGGCGTTATTACACCGAATAGTATAGGCTGGCACAGCTTACTGAAATATTAACACTCTAAACTCACAGCAGAATTTCAGTGAATAAAATAGAATTCTCCTATTCCAAACTTTGATACTAGCGCGGCGACAATCTTATACTGGCATTATATGTATCTGACGCTTTTAAAAAATTTGCTGGGTTTTGGCGTGGTCCGACATTAAGTTTAGCTGCTTTTTAATCCTAATTTAAATCATAACTATTCATAATAGGTTTTACCAATTATAGTTGTATGTAGATCAAGCTTGAAACGTTAGAGAACTGAGTAAATTTTACAAATTCGATGGTTTTGACGCAATTTGGAAAATGTTTCAGAATTTTTACGACAAAAATGCAATTTTTAGCGCTTTTTGGGTCAAATAAGCTTAGACTTCTTTCAACCTCTGCCAAAAAAAGTGCGGCACAGAAGGCACATGCCAAAAAAATGGCAAATTTTAGAAAAAAGTATGGCGTTTCGCACTTTTTGACGCAAAAAGCACTGATAACTAGCCTATCGCATGCGTAGCTATAGCCAGCCCGGTGAAGGTTAGCTATAGCTAGCTAGCCCAGTGCAGTGCTGGTGCCGTGCCTAGCTATGGTACGTACGTACGTATGCGCCTACATAAAAATACGTAACAGCGCACGTATTTTACGAAGCGTGAAAGCAAGCTAAGGTCCTGCCGCCGCTGAGGCGGCGGCAGGAAAAAGTTGCCTTAGTAAGCGGCAACTATCAGGCAACTAACTATTAGGGTATGAAGCATCTTCAACTTATTGAACTTTATTGCTTCATAGCAACTTATGTAGCAGTTTGAGATAACCCCCATAATGTATATATCATTGGAAAGTATTTTTGATGGAGATTTTCATGAAAGTAAAATATATGAAAAAAATTTGACTCAAAATTCTTAAGGTAGCGCTCAACAAAAAAAGTAACGTTTGGCGTTAAACTCATGTAATTAGTAGCAATACCAGTTTAATTTTACATCAAAGAGGTGTCAAAAAAACTATTTATAATTCTTTTTAGCATTTTAATACGAATGTGTCAAATTTTTTGCCCATGTCGAATTTCCTATTCACACAAATTTTGTTTTTGAACTTGCTCAGCGAAACCATAACACATTTTACGATCTTGGTGTTGATCGAAAGCTCTTTCAAAAATCTAGACATGAAATGTCTTCGATTTTTTATTTTAATTTTGCAAAATATCGATTTTTCAAAAATTAGTTGTGTTTGAGCGGCTACAAAAAGTGCAGCGAGCCAAATAATGACAATCGAAAACTTTCACGTCTGCATTTATATCCTTTCCTTCATTGTGCAAAATTTCACCTCAATCGTAATCAGCAGCAGGGACCCAGGTAAAAAAAAGTAGTCAACTTCGCTATGTAAAGATCTGAGGTTTGCCCACACGTTTCCTTTTGTTAATAATTAGACCTTCGCTAGTAATGCATATTTCCGTTGAAAAAGTTACCAAAAGCCATAATCAATTTTTTAGAAAATAAATAAAACATTTACTTTTTCGAAGATTTATCAGCTTTTTAGGTTATTCATTTTTGAATTGCCATTTTTGCGGCTGAATAGCTCAGAAAAGCTCCAACAAATTTGATACATCAATTTAAAGCTAAGAAAACACATATTTTGCTGATATGAATAATTATTCTACATTGCGATAAAAAAATTTGCGCTAAAGCTACAAAAATGTTCAAAAAATTGGAAAACTTTTTTATCACGATATGCACATCAAATAAAAGCTCTTTTTATTCTGAACAGCTTTTCTTCAAGACATTATGGTCAAAAATGTCGCTGAAAAAATTAAACGCCAAAGTTGGTTCCCCTGAGCGCCACCTTAAGGTGGCGCTCTGAATAACCGACTTTGGGCGATATAACTTTTCACGATACCGACCCAATGATACAAACTCTCACCAGCAGTACTGACGGATCCAAAGTATCAGCAATTGGTGAGAGAAGTCGCAAACGGTTTTCCTGCAGGCTGGCAGGAAAGGTCGCCTGACGTGTTGCCTTACAAACAGATACGAAAAAAATTATGCCTGAGCGGCGACATCGTTCTGGTTGGTACTCGGGTCCCCTGTGCTGCTAGGAAAGATATGCTAGTTCATCTGCAAAGTTCGCACCAGGCTATAGAAAAGGCTAAACGAAGAGCACGCCAATGTGTCTATTGGCCGGGCATTAATTCAGACATCTTGAATACTGTGAGAGCCTGTAGTTGGTGTCAAGGAAATTTGCCTTCTTTGTTCAGACCCACCACCAGAATGGGCCTTTCAAGAAGTCTCAGCCGAGTTGCTTAGTTATGGTGGTAATCACTATTTTGTCTATGTAGACCGCTTGTCTGGTTGGCCTGTCATTCACCCTTTCTATCGCCACGATCCAAATTTGAAACAAATTGTCAAAGCATTGAGGGAAAACTTCAGCAACTTAGGTGTTCCAAGAAAAGTTTTTCACGAAAAGTTTTTTCACGTTTTTGTTAATTAACTCATGAAGAAAAGTTGTTCCAAATTAAATTAGCTTTTAACTTGAAATTTTGACCTATTAACTCGATATACCAAAAATTTCTACATGGCTTTTGGTACTTTTTGAGACAGCTCTACTATGTAGCTAATTGCTAGTTGCAACTTTTCAAAAAGTCGTTTGTGTAGGCAAACCTTTCTAAAAAAATTTTCAAAATACGTTGACCAACATTGACAAAAATACACAATTTTTCAAACTAATTTTTCGTTAGCTACTTTTTGGCTTCTGAAATTTTTCTCAACGGATTTTAGCACAAAAAAATTTGGAAAATACGTATGTGTAGGCAAACTTCAGGTTTCTGAGACTGGGCTATGGCGTACATTTTTTAAGATTACTGTCAGTTAGTAAAATTTTTCAAAAGTTAATTTTTGATGCAGTCATATAATTTGCTAAAATGTTCCGATATTCATAAAACTTTGCAAAAATGCTTGCCTGGTGTTCATCTTGATTGCACTTAAGGTGGTAGTTTCAAATTTGCGGTTTTTGTCGCGATTCGCTCGAACCACCAGCTAACTCTATGAAATTTGACACACGTATGAGGCACTTTTAGGCCAACATATGGGCAAATTATAGGCTCTTTATAATCAGTTACACTATAGTTATAAAGAAAAAAGTAGTGTTTTTAGCATTTTTTGGCTATTTTTATAATATATAGTAATTTTTAAACAACTGTTTCTCAAAAACAGTATTGTTTTTAACTGAATTAAAAAATTTTATCTAGATATTTTACTTAAGATCACTTTGGAATGTTAATACGCATATTTACCTGCAACTGTTTTCAAGAAATTGACACTTTCTGATTATAACCCTTTTTTCACATTAAAATGATGTGATGTAAAATTTAAGCTATGTATTTCTTCAGAATTTGGCACAGAACTGTAGTGATCAGTTACTGTACCAATTACAGCCTAGTACATGCGATGCGATCTATTCAATAAAAATCGTAACTATACAAGAACTAGACCTATTTGCATTGCTGTGTTGTATTAAAGCTCATGTTACCAACTGCTATATAGTCAGGGTTATGAGCTCTGAAGTATATTAACCCTTTCATGCCGGGACTTTCCCTGCAAAGGCAGCTGGACTCTGAAACCCTCTAGTTTTTTGGCCATTGCTCGAGCTACGTGCGTCGTAGAGAGATCGCGAAACCGCCATTCGACAGAGAAATGAATGGTGAACAAAACATAATCAGTCGATTAAGGGTCTAGGACGCACCGTTTTTGAGTTATAAGCGCTCAAAGGTGAAAGTTTGTGAAAATTTGCGCCATCGCTCAGGCATAATATGTACCTCACCCTAGAGTATTAACACAGCAACCGTGCGCTTTCCATAGTTGAATACCAGAAATAAACTACAATATCCGCTGTAGCTGATGCACAAAAAGCTCGCTGCCAGACTTGCGATTAATGACCATAATGTGGCCATAAAATAAATACTACTTTTGGGATGAAAAAAAGTCAAATTTTCACATTGCTTAACTAAGCATAGGTTTTGTTGTATCGCAGTAGAAGTAAAATTTGGCTGCTGAATACAAAGATCTACGATTGGTAAAAAAAAGGTTTGAGGATTAGCTGCTTGGAACAAACTGCACAAGTTTTATAAACCGGGATAGGGTATTCATACCGTTGGTGCCACATGGCCCGTCCAGGCATGAAAGGGTTAACCCCATTTTTGAGTAAAAACGCTGACGTGATAATGAAGAAAACTAAAATGTCTAGATTCCCTTTTTTGCAATTATTGATAGGCATTGTAGTTTTCGTTTTCTCAAGCCATAAAGTTTTACGCAAAATTAAAAAAAGTTCTATTTTGAAGCTTAGATTTAAAGTACTGAAGCAATGTGAAGACTTAACCAAATGAAACTATGCATGTATTGAGACACCTACAAGTGAATTTAGACTAAATTAGAATTAAACTTAATCAGGTTATATTCTTTCCAAAATGTAACATAACGCAAAAACTTAAAAAAATGCCAAATTTTAGATATTTTACAGCGTATCTTGGACAAACTGTCAAAATTGTTAACAAATCGAATACATGTGCATAAGGTCTATTTCTTTGTCCGTGATATGCAAAAAACCGCTTATAAATAGCTTCTAAAAGAACCGAGTAACAGTCTCATCAAAAAAAGCTGCATATACGAAACTACCACCTTAAGCAAAAAAGGTCCTATCAGCAAGAAACAAAAATTATAGCAATTTGATTTATTGGAAGTTACTCACAATGCCCCCTTAAGGTGGCAACAAGAATACAGCAAATAGTGTCTCACTCTATTTAGAATAAGAGTGAAGCACTCTCCTTTCTGCTTGTGTTATAATAGCGCAGGCAGATGCGCTCGTCATTTCCAGGCCACATGTTGCCGTTTTGTGCAACATGTGGTCTGGCCAATCAGCGCGTAGATTCGTTGCGAAACACACTTTAGTATATAATCGCTAATGCATTGATAAGCATTCAGATAGGGATAAAAGGTTAATAACTCATTATTTATTCATACTCTGCTTGCAAAAACATGAAAAAAGTTTGCAAATACCTTTGGGGATATTTTGGCAAACTTTCAGCAAAATTGAGTGAAAAAAATTGAGACATAAACTTTTCTCAATTTCTTAAAAGTTTCTCAATTAATTTCACTGAAAGTTTGCCAAAATATCTCCAAAGGTATTTGCAAACCTTTTTTAACCCTTTGACTCGCATTGGGAACCTCAGGTACCACACATGGTGGATGCCGTAAAAGAGGCTATAAATCTTGGCTAGCTTATTCTAGTCAACTGATCTTCCACTTGTTTTTTCAGAAATCGCAGATCTTTGCATTTATGGGCCCAATTTTAGTCCTGCTGCCACACAACAAAACCTATGCTTGATTAAGCACTGTGAAAATTTGACTTTTTTTCATCGCAAAAGTAGTATTTTCTTTCCAGGCTCATTATGATATGTGATCGCAACTCTGGCAGTCTGGTTTTTGTGCATCAGATAGAGCGGAAATTGTAGTTTATTTTTAGCTGTCAACTATGATAGGCGCACGG
Organism: Trissonchulus sp. WLG1_4; assembly: GCA_030248245.1. NCBI lineage: Eukaryota > Metazoa > Nematoda > Enoplea > Enoplida > Ironidae > Trissonchulus > Trissonchulus sp. WLG1_4. The sequence goes on from JASANF010007544.1 coordinate 7,393, forward strand.
TTGCTGTGTTAATACTCTAGGGTGAGGTACATATTATGCCTGAGCGATGGCGCAAAATTTGCACAAACTTTCATCTTTGAGCGCTTATAACACAAAAACGGTGCGTCCTAGACCCTTAGTCGACTGACTATGTTTTGTTCACAATTAAATTGTCTATCGAATGGTGGTTTCGCCAGCTCTCTACGACGCACGTAGCTCGAGCAATGGCCATAAAACTGGAAGGTGTCAAAGTTTGGCTGCCTAGATAGAGAACCTCTGGTCGTCAAAGGGTTAATGTTTTTGCAAGCAGACTATGAATAAATAATGAGTTATTAACCTTTTATCCCTATCTGAATGCTTATCAATGCATCAGCGATTATATACTAAAGTGTGTTTCGCAAAGAATCTACGCGCTGATTGGCCAGCTACATGTTGCACAAAACGGCAACATGTGGCCTGGAAATGACGAGCGCATCTGCCTGCGCTATAACACAAGCAGAAAGGAGAGTGTCTAACTCTTATTCTAAATAGAGTGGGACACTATTATGTACTCTTGTTGCCACCTTAAGGGGGCGCTCTGAGTAACTTCCAATAAATCAAATTGCTATAATTTTTTGTTTCTTGCTGATAGGACCTTTTTTGCTTAAGGTGGTAGTTTCGTATATGCAGCTTTTTTTGATGAGCTGTTACTCGGTTGTTTTAGAAGCTATTTATAAGCGGTTTTTTGCATATCACGGACAAAGAAATAGACCTTATGCACATGTATTTGATTTGTTAACAATTTTGACAGTTTGTCCAAAATACGCTGTAAAATATCTAAAATTTGGCATTTTTTTAAGTTTTTGCGTTATGTTACATTTTGGAAAGAATATAACCTGATTAAGTTTAATTCTAATTTAGTCTAAATTCACTTGTAGGTGTCTCAATACATGCATAGTTTCATTTGGTTAAGTCTTCACATTGCTTCAGTACTTTAAATCTAAGCTTCAAAATAGAACTTTTTTTAATTTCGTAAAACTTTATGGCTTGAGAAAACGAAAACTACAATGCCTATCAATAATTGCAAAAAAGGGAATCTAGACATTTTAGTTTTCTTCATTATCACGTCAGCGTTTTTACTCAAAAATGGGGTTAACCCTTTCATGCCTGGACGGGCCATGTGGCACCAACGGTATGAATACCCTATCCCGGTTTATAAAACTTGTGCAGTTTGTTCCAAGCAGCTAATCCTCAAACCTTTTTTTTACCAATCGTAGATCTTTGTATTCAGCAGCCAAATTTTACTTCTACTGCGATACAACAAAACCTATGCTTAGTTAAGCAATGTGAAAATTTGACTTTTTTTCATCCCAAAAGTAGTATTTATTTTATGGCCACATTATGGTCATTAATCGCAAGTCTGGCAGCGAGCTTTTTGTGCATCAGCTACAGCGGATATTGTAGTTTATTTCTGGTATTCAACTATGGAAAGCGCACCGTTATGCTGTTAATATTCTAGGTGAGGTACATATTATGCCTGAGCGATGGCGCAAATTTTCACAAACTTTCACCTTTGAGCGCTTTTAACTCAAAAACGGTGCGTCCTGAGGCCCTTAATCGACTGATTATGTTTTGTTCACCATTCATTTCTCTGTCGAATGGCGGTTTCGCGATCTCTCTCGACGCACGTAGCTCGAGCAATGGCCAAAAAACTAGAGGGTTTCAGAGTCCAGCTGCCTTTGCAGGGAAAGTCCCGGCATGAAAGGGTTAATATACTTCAGAGCTCATAACCCTGACTATATAGCAGTTGGTAACATGAGCTTTAATACAACACAGCAATGCAAATAGGTCTAGTTCTTGTATAGTTACGATTTTTATTGAATAGATCGCATCGCATGTACTAGGCTGTAATTGGTACAGTAACTGATCACTACAGTTCTGTGCCAAATTCTGAAGAAATACATAGCTTAAATTTTTCATCACATCATTTTAATGTGAAAAAAGGGTTATAATCAGAAAGTGTCAATTTCTTGAAAACAGTTGCAGGTAAATATGCGTATTAACATTCCAAAGTGATCTTAATAGAATATCTAGATAAAATTTTTAATTCAGTTAAAAATAATACTGTTTTTGAGAAACAGTTGTTTAAAATTCACTATATATTGTAAAAATAGCCAAAAAATGTCAAGAACGCTACTTTTTTTGTTATAACTATAGTGTAACGGATTATAAAGAGCCTATAAATTGCCCATATGTTGGCCTAAAAGTACCTCATACGTGTGTCAAATTTCATAGTTAGCTGTTGGTTCGAGCGGAATCGCGACAAAAACCGCAAATTTGAAACTACCACCTTAAGTGCAATCAAGATGAACACCAGGCAAGCATTTTTGCAAAGTTTTATGAATATCGGAACATTTTAGCAAATTATATGACTGCATCAAAAATTAACTTTTGAAAAATTTTACTAACTGACAGTAATCTTAAAAAATGTACGCCATAGCCCAGTCTCAGAAACCTGAAGTTTGCCTCCACATACGTATTTTCCAAATTTTTTTGTGCTAAAATCCGTTGAGAAAAATTTCAGAAGCCAAAAAGTAGCTAACGAAAAATTAGTTTGAAAAATTGTGTATTTTTGTCAATGTTGGTCAACGTATTTTGAAAATTTTTTTAGAAAGGTTTGCCTACACAAACGACTTTTTGAAAAGTTGCAACTAGCAATTAGCTACATAGTAGAGCTGTCTCAAAAAGTACCAAAAGCCATGTAGAAATTTTTGGTATATCGAGTTAATAGGTCAAAATTTCAAGTTAAAAGCTAATTTAATTTGGAACAACTTTTCTTCATGAGTTAATTAACAAAAACGTGAAAAAACTTTTCGTGAAAAACTTTTCTTGGAACACCTAAGTTGCTGAAGTTTTCCCTCAATGCTTTGACAATTTGTTTCAAATTTGGATCGTGGCGATAGAAAGGGTGAATGACAGGCCAACCAGACAAGCGGTCTACATAGACAAAATAGTGATTACCACCATAACTAAGCAACTCGGCTGAGACTTCTTGAAAGGCCCATTCTGGTGGTGGGTCTGAACAAAGAAGGCAAATTTCCTTGACACCAACTACAGGCTCTCACAGTATTCAAAATGTCTGAATTAATGCCCGGCCAATAGACACATTGGCGTGCTCTTCGTTTAGCCTTTTCTATAGCCTGGTGCGAACTTTGCAGATGAACTAGCATATCTTTCCTAGCAGCACAGGGGACCCGAGTACCAACCAGAACGATGTCGCCGCTCAGGCATAATTTTTTTCGTATCTGTTTGTAAGGCAACACGTCAGGCGACCTTTCCTGCCAGCCTGCAGGAAAACCGTTTGCGACTTCTCTCACCAATTGCTGATACTTTGGATCCGTCAGTACTGCTGGTGAGAGTTTGTATCATTGGGTCGGTATCGTGAAAAGTTATATCGCCCAAAGTCGGTTATTCAGAGCGCCACCTTAAGGTGGCGCTCAGGGGAACCAACTTTGGCGTTTAATTTTTTCAGCGACATTTTTGACCATAATGTCTTGAAGAAAAGCTGTTCAGAATAAAAAGAGCTTTTATTTGATGTGCATATCGTGATAAAAAAGTTTTCCAATTTTTTGAACATTTTTGTAGCTTTAGCGCAAATTTTTTTATCGCAATGTAGAATAATTATTCATATCAGCAAAATATGTGTTTTCTTAGCTTTAAATTGATGTATCAAATTTGTTGGAGCTTTTCTGAACTATTCAGCCGCAAAAAATGGCAATTCAAAAATGAATAACCTAAAAAGCTGATAAATCTTCGAAAAAGTAAATGTTTTATTTATTTTCTAAAAAATTGATTATGGCTTTTGGTAACTTTTTCAACGGAAATATGCATTACTAGCGAAGGTCTAATTATTAACAAAAGGAAACGTGTGGGCAAACCTAGGGGGGATCTTTTTACATAGCGAAGTTGACTACTTTTTTTTACCTGGGTCCCTGCTGCTGATTACGATTGAGGTGAAATTTTGCACAATGAAGGAAAGGATATAAATGCAGACGTGAAAGTTTTCGATTGTCATTATTTGGCTCGCTGCACTTTTTGTAGCCGCTCAAACACAACTAATTTTTGAAAAATCGATATTTTGCAAAATTAAAATAAAAAATCGAAGACATTTCATGTCTAGATTTTTGAAAGAGCTTTCGATCAACACCAAGATCGTAAAATGTGTTATGGTTTCGCTGAGCAAGTTCAAAAAACAAAATTTGTGTGAATAGGAAATTCGACATGGGCAAAAAATTTGACACACATCGTATTAAAATGCTAAAAAGAATTATAAATAGTTTTTTTGACACCTCTTTGATGTAAAATTAAACTGGTATTGCTACTAATTACATGAGTTTAACGCCAAACGTTACTTTTTTTGTTGAGCGCTACCTTAAGAATTTTGAGTCAAATTTTTTTCATATATTTTTCTTTCATGAAAATCTCCATCAAAAATACTTTCCAATGATATATACATTATGGGGGTTATCTCAAACTGCTACATAAGTTGCTATGAAGCAATAAAGTTAAATAAGTTGAAAATGCTTCGTAGCCTAATAGTTAGTTGCCTGATAGTTGCCGCTTACTCAGGCAACTTTTTCCTGCCGCCGCCTCAGCGGCGGCAGGATCTTAGCCTGCTTTCACGCTTCGTAAAATACGTTCGCTGTTACGTATTTTTATGTAGGCGCATACGTACGTACGTACCATAGCTAGGCACGGCACCAGCACTGCACTGGGCTAGCTAGCTATAGCTAACCTTCACCGGGCTGGCTATGGCTACGCATGTGCTAAATTAGTTATCAGTGTTTTCTTGCGTTAAAAAGTGCAAAACGCCATTCTTTTTTCTAAAATTTGCCACTTTTTGGCATGTGCCTTATGTGCCGCACTTTTTTTGGCAGAGGTTGAAAGAAGTCTCATAGCTTATTTGACCCGAAAAAGCGCTAAAAATTGCATTTTTGTCGTAAAAATTCTGAAACATTTTCCAAATTGCGTCAAAACCATCGAATTTGTAAAATTTACTCAGTTCTCTAACGTTTCAGCTTGATCTACATACAATTATAATTGGTAAAACATATTTATGAATAGTTATGATTTAAATTAGGATTTAAAAAGCAGCTAAACTTAATGTCGGACCACGCCAAAACCCAGCAAATTTTTTAAAAGCGTCAGATACATATAATGCCAGTATAAGATTGTCGCCACGCTAGTATCAAAGTTTGGAATAGGAGAATTCTATTTTATTCACTGAAATTCTGCTGTGAGTTTAGAGTGTTAATATTTTCATAAGCTGTGCCAGCTTGTATTCGGTGTAATAACGCCGTCTTCAGTGGAACTGGCAAAAACTGCATCCTTTTCGTGTTTTTCAGCTTTGCTAAAAGTTCAAAAGTCAGCTTAGCTTTCAGCAAAATACGCCAGCCATGACATGATATTAAACGTATTGATCCGCTGGAAAGCATAGCGAATAAAATGTTATAAATTTAACACCACGGCCACATCGATAGTTATAAAAATGTGCCAGCATTTCTAAAAGTTAATTTCGGCTTTTGCAAACTCTCGACACTAGGTAGAGAACATTTGTCGACAATTTTTTTAAAGCTTCAAAAACGTAGTTGAGGACAGCCAGTGCCATAATTTATGTTTACCCAAAACACCCGCTTAGGTAGCACTGTCAGCCACTTGCGCACCTTTTTTCAAAATGACGCAGAAAAGTTTGGGTTGCGCATTTTTTTCA
>JASANF010007545.1:0-21455 GCA_030248245.1 Trissonchulus sp. WLG1_4
GTGGTCAGCCTGAAACGCTTGTGTTTACTTGGCAGTTTTTTGCAGAAATCAAAAATCAAAAATCAAAAATCAAAAATCAAAATCAAAATCAAAATCAAAATTATAAATTTAAAAGTCTGCATCAAAAATCAAAATCAAAATTCCAAATTTTCGGCAACGCATCAAAAATCAAAATCAACATTCCAAAATTTTGGTAGCGCATCAAAAAGCAAAATCAAAATTCAGCAAAATTGCGAAATCAAAACACACCTAGACTGCCGCCTTTAAGCGTGGGAAACAAAATTTTGGTATTAAATATGATACCTCGAATTTAAATATGATACTTTTGATATATGTTACCTGGAAAAAATTTAAATATGATATAGATACAATACTTAGAATTTAAATATGATACTCTTGATGTTTGATACCCGGAAAAAATTTAAATATGATATAAATACAATACTTTGATTTTAAATATGATACTTTTGATATTTGATACTCGAAAAAAATTTAACTATGATATAAATATGATACCAAATAATTTAAATATGATACTTTTGATACCAATTTTAATATTGATACCGGTATCAAAAGTATTAATACCCAAGTATCATATTTATATCAAAAGTATCAAAATGGTATCAAAACAACAGTAGTTGCTATACTCTTGATGCTTGCAATTCCATAGTTCTTTGTGTAATGAAATATCGTGTTTCTTTTTGTCTGAAGTACGCATGTTTTAGTTAGACTTTAGTGAAAAATGCCGTTGTTTGATACTTTGGTAGCTAAGTAATTTTGCATCGTTTTCCGTTTTCGGAATGGTTTGAGTTGAGGATAGGGACAAATCTTAAGGACAGGGACAGTCTTTGCGAAAAAGTAAGCGGAACTAAGCTTAAGTTTGCTATTTTCCTTATTCAGGGTTGGCTGCGATAGTCTTTCATTGCGTGTGTGTGGTATGACGGCCTCATACATGTAGGAGGGGTAGGCATATGGGTGGAACCGCGTCACAAAACATCGAGGTACGGGGAGGCGATTCCCTAAGGCTGTGTTTCAAAATTAGCAAAAATGGCATAATTTTTGTAAAACATTTTGCAAAATTTGCACTAAAGTTTGGCCGAAGAAGCACCCCAATAATTTTAAACCCGTTACATATGGAAGGGTTGAGTCGTGTGGGTGTGCGTGTTCTGGCATCTTTGAGCTTGAATCGTCACGTCAGGAGCTTGGTAGCATGGGACTGAGTAGGGTACGAGGATCGAGTGAAATTTGGTGCGTCACGACTCATTTTCAATAGTTCCGAAATTTTCGCAATCTACAACTGACGTTTCAGTTCCAACCGTTACTGCAGCTTCGCGAAAAAATATAGCCCCTGTCATGAATCGAACCCCCATTTGAAACTTCACGAAAAAATAAAGCCCCTGCCTTGAATAAAGCGCCTCCCTCGAATAGAACCCCCATTTGAATCTTCACGAAAATATAAAAGCCCTGGGGTTCTATTCGAGGAAATACGGTATTCAATGTAGGCTATGGTGATTAGCTAATGTGAAGCCGTTGTCGAGGAAACAGTGAGAGCAAATCTAATGAATTCAATGAGATCAGCTATTCTATAATTCCCGAACTATTCTGTTTTTGGTGAAAGCCAGTGGAAAACGTTAAAATTTACAAGGCTCGTGGTTGTAAAAACTTTTCAACGGCGAACAGTTTCTATGACAAACTGTCAGTGACGAATATTTCGCTTCGAAAAAAAGGGACCTGCTTTGTAATATTGCACAAAAGGTCAGTATAGTAAATGTAATGACCCCTTACCTTACCTAAGCAATGTATATTTCTTTTATGCCGGCTGGCAATCTGAGAACTGAGAATCATCAGCTTACCATGCACCTTATAGAATTGCTGCGGTTCTAAAACTGCTGCAAACTATGTTTTTATTTATTATGGAGTTTGTTCTCTCCAGCCCGTGTTTTACGAAGTCGGCCAGCGCGGGTCCCAACCCATAAGCTTCCGGGCCTAAAGTATATCGGCTTGCTGAATGCTGAGCCGTAGCGGTGCGTGGGTCGTGGGCCCCGGGATGCCTTGAGTAGTGTTTGTGACCGGCCGCAAAAGCCGCCGGCCAGCCGGCCGCCGGAGCAACCGAATTTTTGGATAAAACCAGTCCAGAGTGTCATTTTTGCATAAACTTAGCCTGCCGGATTGTTATGCCGGCCTTATTTTGTCTGTCGGTTGAATCTGGCTGGCTGGCCGGTGTTTTAAACCGGCCGGCCGGCCGGCCGAAAATTCCGGCCTGTCACAAACACTAGTCTTGAGCTCCCACAGCGTACGACTTTGGTGAAAAGGACGTAATTTCTTCGACCACCTCCGATTTGCTTGAAATTTACTGAAAGTTACGGTCTTAAAGCTAATAGCTAATTCATACAATCATATTAGTTTGACGGTTTGACCAGGAGTACATAATAACAAGATTACAAAATAGATCGCTCCAAAAGACTACCAATTACAACCTGTGCGTTCTTCCTGACCGTAGCTGTGTCAAATGGGATCGTTTGGGTTGGGTTAGGAGTTTCTGATCATGAGTTGCGCGGAAAATTTTAGTTTCGCATGTTTGCCTTTGCCATATTCGGAAACTAAATTGGAAATGTTTGTCAGGACTTTAAAGCGCGTTTTCAGTGTGTGTGTTTCACACCAATGTGTGTACTGGCTTGCACTTTGCAGTACGTACTAGGTATGTATAAATAGCCAATTATATATGTTCGTTTCACGCCGCTTAATCCAAAAGAAATTCTGTTTCACGTGCCTTGGTCAAACGACTAATGGAGTAACCATCAACACTAACAAAAGTCTCCGTTGCTATTTAAGAATTGCACTCTTTCATGCCATCGCCATAGTTTTCTCCACATTTTCCAATCTGTCAATTTCTGCCCAAAATTTTGCCCCAACGAGTCTTGTGTAGCTTTAGTTTTGTCGACACAAACATTACATAAACGTACCAACGACTTCAAGTACATGTATAGCTACTTACACAATTAAGACGAGACAAGTACTGAGTTTACTGGAAGAAATTAAAGCACCTTTGAAGAGAGATGGTGATCAAATGAATTAATTTTTTTATTGGTTTTTTCTTTTCCAACTCAAAGATGGGTGCAATTTTGACAGATCTGGTAGGACAAAATCACTTCCATATGGGTAGATTTTTCGTGATAAATCTGAGTCCATTTGCATCAATCGATCTAAAACGCAGAAATTGTTTAAAAATTTGTGTATTACACTGAAGTATTATAATGCGTTTCCATAAATACCTATGTATGTAGAATCCGGTCTTCGGTTTTATCCATTCTTCCATCGGATAGTAACAGCCTACTGAAATGCTAAATAAAAATTATAATAATTTTTGACTACGCCTTATACGCTCAGTCCCAATTAATGATTTTGGTTTCTAAAAACCAGAACCGCTTAATCGCAAACTCAGTTTCTTTCAACTACTAATGCAAGTAACTCGACCTCTAGCATTAGAAACGCTTCGACCAAATCGTAAGAGCACATCTTCTGTGGCATCCACACGCCTTCTTTGGATATCGTCATTGGCATAATATGTGGACTTTTTCTCTGGCACAAGGAATTCATACGGAACGAAGCTTAAGGCGTAACCATCAACGGACAGGCAAAACAGCAATGAGGCCAACGTAATCGATACCATATAGCTCGACATGACTCACTACGGTTCCAAAAGGTGCTGGAAAACACAAAGGTCAACAAAATAATATAATATTACATGTTCGACACAGTTTTCAATCAAAAAGTTTCAAAATCAACTTGTTGTGACAAAATTAGTTAGACTTCAGTCTGACAAAACAGGTTGCGTAATTTCTTCTTTTCGGGATCCACTGGGAGAATAAGATTCCTTAATCCTCTAACTGTCAAAAATTGACCAGTGACCTGATTTTTAATCCTAAAGCCCGGTTTATACTCGTCCTTATTCTTGTTCCTATAAGTTTGTTCTTGAACAGTTTTAAGAAAACTACAAGACCAAGTGAGCCCATTTTTTTCACGATACAAGTTTTTGCACGATTTTGTCAACGTGGCACTTTTGCTGATAATAAAAAGTTGCACTTGTCCCTATGTTCTTAAGAACAACTATGAACTATGAACCGGCCTTTGAAATAGACATTTTCGGAAAATTGGGATAGTAAAAAGCTTCGAACTGCGAGCAAGCAAATATATAAACAATAAGTGACGCATGCAGCTTATTTTTAACGTTGTACATATATAAGACGTCGCGTGGGACGAGAATAACTTTTCTAAAAAACAACAATGAACTCAAAACTTTAAAGTTGACTAAAAACCATCCTAGTCATAAAAAGTTTTCAACGAATGTAAAAATGTGAATGAACTGCTATGTAGCTCGTAGAAAGCAAGCTTTTCAAAAATGTATAGTATTGCATTTTTTCGCGTCATAAAAGCTACAAATGAAGTATGTTCAATGCTGAAGCAACTTGACAACAATTTGTTAATAGTGTTGCTAAGAAAAAATTATTGGTGCTTAAAAACTTCACTTGATCACTACATAAAAAACCTGCTCAAGTTTGTAGGTTCAATGATCTTTCGACACATGCATTCCCAACCTTGCGTTATTACCAGGCTGGTTCGGCGACAACAATATTTGTCCTTACTCCATAGATGAATTAAAAATAAATTGGGTGTCGGCGGGTCGCCACATAACTGTTTGTTCATCAGTAAATGGCTGAACAGTTTCTCAACGGTCTTGTTTGAATATTAAAGGATTGGGCGAAAAGTATCATGTTCGACGAACGTACAAACGTCAGAGTTTGCAAAAGAGACGAACGTTATGAAGCATAAGAGTTAAATTAAAGTGGACTGTAAAAATATAAAATAAAGCTTGAAGTAAATTTCTGGGTTTTCAAAGTGAAAAAAGAAATTTAATGGTATATTTTTACAGCTTTGTTTGAGACAAGTCATTCTGGAGACAAAGTAAAAAATTTTCTTAATCACATAACAGCATTGAGCACCGTTATCCGCCAAGGATGAAACGTGAAAACGTGAAAAGACCATACCAGAACTTTCCTTACAACATTTTTCACTTAGTCAGCACCAAAAAAATGAATAGGAAAGCTGTGTGTTGTAGTTTAAGTTAAATAATGATCAAGTGCTAACATTTTGACAGTGCTGAATAGTTCTTGAATAATGGGTTTAAAAGGTATACCTAAAATGACGAAAACAATGATTCAAATTATCGGTATAATCATGAATCACGACAGTCTAATGCGACATTGTCCATCTACACTACGCCTCTTTCTATATATCAACTTAGCTTATCTGTGTTTATTTATGCATGTTCCAAAAAACACCAACTACCTGCAAGTTTTGTGAAACGCCCTAGAAATGACACCAGTGGTCGACCAATTAGTAGAAATAGAATTGGGAAATCAAATCAAACAGAAAACATTAGTTTGATTAGAAGTAGTGCGCAAGAGATGTGGGCATACAATTAGTGTTACGTAATCCATGAGTGTCTGAACACTTTCTGACGACCAAATTACTGAAGAATAACCCGCCCACCGCCCATTTAGTGTTCAAGATTATAACTGTAATAGTTTATTTATTGGAGAAACATTAATGGGTTCACTCAGAATTACTGACTGTTTTCACTCAAAACGTGGTGGACACTGGACTGGACACTAGACTAGTGCAGACGCTGTACAAAGGCATTGCCGAGTGCCGACCATAATGGCTTATGGCTTAAATGGCCAATTGAACGAGCATATTAATAGGAGTTGTATAACTCCTTGGCCGATGTACCCTATGCTACAAAATACAAATGCGCTGTCCAAGTTCCTCTGAACGCTCCAGCGTGCATACAAGTGCACACTACGCACGTCACTTGTACGGTACGCTAAATACTTAACACCTCAGAAACCCGGGAATCGAACCAACGCCATAAAAGCATGGATACCCCTAATAGACAACACCAGCAAGAATAGAACAAACGTAATTTTATTTATGACCACAAACGCCAAGCAGGACTTCGCACTGAGCTCAAAATAATGTCCTCCACTCGAGTGCGATTGATTTTCGTGATCAGTTTTATATTTCCATGGGTCAAGTTTAAATTCCGCTTGTCTAGAATCAGACCCCCGCGCGTGTGTTTCCCAAATCGTTCAACTTGAGCAGCTATTCGACGTGTGGACACAGCCAAACTTCGGTCGAAAGCCACCGTTATTGCGGCACAATCGATCAGTCGATAATAGTCGGGGCTCCACTGTTTTAGTTTGCTGACGTAATATTCGGATATTGTTCCCACAAATCGAGTAATTTCCGTGTTAGCAGATAAGTATAGGTCGTACCAGAGCTAAAACACAAACGTCGGCTTGTCCTAAATTAAAGGTTTCCGTTGTTACACAAAAGTTAGGTGATCGTGATTCATAATGAAATTATGTAGGACTTTACTTCATTTATAGAATCCAATCATCACTTAACTGGTTGTGATTAGCGTTGTCATAGGAGGGTACAAATAGGTATGGAACAATATTTCCTATTTTGCTCAGCCAATACAAGGAACTAAGGAAGTCTAAAGAAATTATGTAGTTGTGTTGAACCAAATTTTTTTTATTTTTACCAGAAGTTTTTTTCAGCATGAATTTTAAATATAAAAATTTACATAAAGGTGTTTCAATTTAAGTTAAAGTCCTATAGTTAAAGTATTGACCTCTAAGTTAGACTTAGACTCTTCGCTTTTTTTAATTTCACTTATATATAGTTAAAATTTTTTGCACTGCCTATAACACAGAAATTTCAAGCCATACCCAAGGCACGAGATTATCCATAATCAGCTCCCAGGGATAAACGGTTGCGTTCATTTCCTCAATAACGATACTGGCTGCTTCGGGATCCACCAAGAAGTTGAATGTCACTGTGGGAAGCACGTTGCCTTCGCCTACAATTATTAAGTCACAATAATACCTCAGTTGTTGTTTTTTCTTTCGTCAACATAATTCAAAAAGTTTTAAAATTTGCTAACATAAATTTGTATCAATTATATACTTTTTGGTTTAGAAACAGTTATTGATGTAATCTGTGTCAATCTGTCACGATAATGCATAAGATCAGCATGTAGAGATCTCAAAACACTGAACACGGGACAAAGTCACACCTCTCATAGTTCCTCCCATAAGAAAAACTTCTTTGAACATCGTGTTCATCTGCGGGTCTGTTCTGTGTGCCAAGGCGAGGGTTGTCAGTGGGCCCAGAGCGATGTAAGTTACCAAACCTAAAAACATGATCTGTTACTCCATACACATTACACACTCTCATATGTACCTATGCAAGAAAAGTAATACTGCTGAAGCAGCTAGGAAGAAGTGTCGTGACAGTTTAGCCAATGTCTTCTGGAAGCGATCAGCACTTTTCCATTGGCTTGCCCTTCGAAGGTAGCCTAGTAGCAATGTGCTTGTTCTCTCTCTCTCTCTCTGAGTAGAAAACCTGAATGATTTTGCGCCTAGGACGAATTCGTCGTGTAGGCTACTTCAGGCTTGATTGTATATAGTATATTAAGAAATAAGTAAATGGATAATCGAAACGATATTACTGGCAAATGATAAAGCTGAAGACAAATACCTAAGGTTGCTAAATTCATATTTTTTTCTGGAAGCCGATGAAAAATAAAAAACAAATAGTTTTGCTAAATATCCTAGTGAATCCTACAACTACAGTATTACTAAAACTTTTCTTGACCAGTCTAACTGAAAGCAAAACAAATTCATTCTGATTTTAGTGAGTTTCAAACTGTTGCTTGCTAGTTGATAAAAGAGAAATCTACCACTGAAACACCAGTTCACCTGGATACTGTCTGACCAAATCAATAACCTTGGTCACTCCGTGTTCCGTTTTTATCTTAGCTTCATCTTTTTTGTCAAATTGTGGACTGATGTCCGGGCGATCTCCGAAACCATCTGTTCCGAAAAAATGACCCGCCACGTATGGCTCCGAAATGGGTTTGCTGGCACCCACATAGACTGGAACCTGCAGTTAAAGCTTAGAAGTGAGGTAAAAAATTTTGCATCAAAGTACATAATACCTACGTAACAGATAATTCACTCGCCTATGACTGAAATTTTATGTTTACATCATTGTATAAAGACGCAACGTTATAAAAATTACATGACTCTACGACCGCACAAATTAAATATTATGATACTTTTAGACACCAGTTCTAATATTAACACTTTCATTCTTAAGCAATGAAATCGCCGATAAAAAAATTTTGTTTGGTCACTGCAAAGACTTCATACCTACTTAAGTTGCATTGGAATTATTAGCGATCTGCCACGTATTGCATGTTGTTTCCGACTGTCGCATATATGTCACAATAAGACCTAAAGAGAAATCTTCAGTAAATAATCTTTTAATTAGTGTAAAAAATCAAAAAAAGACCAAACAAACGATAATTCAGCATAATAGGGCAACATCAACAGTCTGAGTCATGAATGAGCAAGTGTCGTCTGATGTTCGTTTGAGCGATTATGAGAAAATAAAGATGTAACTACTGAATACAAATTCATGCTATGCAGCACTGATAGTGAGGTATTAATGCTCATTTCTTGGCAAAAAGCGGCACGTGTATTGATTTGTAAGAAATGCGTAGGCTATCTGTGGAGGCTGCGCAGCGGCACGTGTATTGTAACGCGGATCTCTTAACTAGTTTTTTTGCCAAAAACTCTATGAAGCCTGTTTACAAATCTAATATAAGATAGAAGAGGTTTTTTCTACAAGACAGGATCGGCTTCGAAATGGCTCCTCCAAGGGTGCTGTAAAGTGTAAACCACCAATTTCTGAATTTACAGACCAGCTTTCTACGAGGTGTGAGCAACTAGGTCAATACTATTCATCATTGCCATCGCTGGCCGACCGGTCATCGATTATACTGCACATACGTTTGGATAGACTGCTGGGTCCATTGCCTAAACAATCGGCTACGAGGTCAAAGCTCCACAAGATTCCGGTTAAAATAAAAATAAATAAAAATAAATTAAAATATCAATCTTGAAAAAAAAACACGGCTATTTTCATAATTACGCTACTAGTTCATTCTTGCCCTTGCCCTGAGAATAAATTTTTGTAGGCCACAAGTTCGATCAAACGTTCCTTGAACGAATTAAAATATAAACTTGCTTACGTACTAGTAATAAAGTAATAAATAAACAATGTTAGCGAGTAATAAACATGTTTTCTGTTAGATTTAACTGAAGGAGTATGAGTGAGATAAAAAAATTAAATGATTAGCCCCATATAATGTCTATGTTCTCTCACAATAAAGATCCGTTGCCTTTTACTTATGCTAATTAATTTTTTGCCTAAATCGATCTCACACCCACTTAGTAAAGTTAAAAACAATCATAGTAGGATCGTACAATCCTTGTACCTAAACTTTATTAGAGAAAAATATTACTGTTATGGAAAACGCTATTGTGGCGTAAAGCTACTCAACTTGCAAGTCTTCAGCAACTTCATTTTTTCACATTTTTTGAAGAAAAAAACACATACAAAAGAATCACATTTGTGCTACACATACCTACTTATATTTTTTTGGGTCCGAATTTTAGGAAAAAGTATATGAATCAGTTACCTAAAAATCCTAACCCGCAGTCATCTTGAGATGACTTATGAAAAATGGCACTAAGGCCAAGCCAAAGCCACCACGACCACACATACGTTATGTGCATGATTTGACAAAATATATCCATGGACACATTTTTCACATAAAGACAGAGGTCTTTCACACACCGCCGGAAAAACAGACCAAAAAATGGCTGGACGTATTTGTCACAATAAGAATGAAAGGGTTAAAACCTCTGGTGACTGGTATCAAAAGTATTAGTACCCAAGTATCATACCTATCAAGAGAATAAAAATGGTATCAAAACAACAGTACCGCACATTTGTCAGCGTCAGGTTAGGCTCGATTCATACTTTTGTCCGTATGTCCGTTCAGCTAAAATCAGCCGGCCGGCCGGCCGGTCAAAATCGGCCGGCCGGCCGGTTAAAAACACCGGCCGCCCAACCAGATTCAACCGACTGACAAAATTAGGCCCGCATAACAATCCGGCAAGCTAAGTTTATGCAAAAATGACACTCTGGACTGGTTTTATCCAAAAATTCGGCCGCTCCGGCCGGCCGAAGTCCTTCGCCGGCCCGGCCGCCGGCCGGTCACAAACACTACGTTCAGCCGGCAGAATGACGTCATTAGCAGCCTAATGCTAGTGCAGTGGATCGGCCAGCGTGTGACGTCATTATTTCGTCATTTTGTCGGCAGAGCGGACATACGGCTGTAAGTATGAATCGATCGAGCCTGAAAGGCCAATTCACACAAAGGAGCATGAGCGGACGCACACGCACACTTACCTATTGCATTGTGTAAAATAATGCAGCAGGCAGTGTGAAAATAGAGCGCACCCGCTCATGCTCCACGGCGTGCGCTATGGCGTACGCCATGCAATGCACCATGGCGTACGCCATGGAGCAAAATGCGCCCTCGTGTGAATAGGCCTTAAGCCAACAAACCTTCACATAATAACGGCATGTAGTATGATTATTTTCAAAACTATAACAGCAACCATTACATTAGATCGAGACTTACATCCGTTCGCCCGATCAATTTCAGTACCCTGAACGCGTTTCGACTTCCCTGTTCAGCCTCGCAGTTTCCGGTAGTTATGATGATTGCTAGAACTTCAGGTTCGGGATTAAGTTCTGCATTTAGAGCCACCAATATCGCTTGCGCATCGTCTAAACCGGGGTCGACATCGAGTATATATTTGGGTCCGCCGCTTGTCAGTGGATATTTGGCAAATGTGATGGTAAATAGGGATAATATTAATAGTAATTGTGTCATCTGGTACAGTTTCGATAATGCGAGGTCTGTTTTAAGACACTAGGTAAAGTTGGATGAAACAATACATAAATATATACACAATAGATAAAGAATCACACTTCCCCGATCATGTTTTTGGGCTGCAATTCAATGTGTAGAGCAAATAGCTGCAAACGATGCGGCAAAATACGGCTAAAATGACAGCGTCTGAACGGGCCTTAATCATATGACTGAAATTATTAGTCCGTAACGGTGTGCATTAACTTGCATATCTCTAAGGGGCTGTTCACAAATTCGGATTAATAGGATTAGAATAACTGAATTAACTACAGTAACTTGACATAGAAATTGTGCATCTTTCCAAGAATTTGCACGCTTATGCAATTTACACCGAGGAGCAAGTGTGTCTAATTTGAAAAAAGGCTCCTGCTTTTGTGTTGAGTTATTCTAGTTAATTCAGTTAATCTAATCCAGTTAATTTGAATTTGTGAACAGACCCTAAGAATGACAAAAACTATCACTGATAGGGGCTTTGAAAACAAAACTAATTTAGTGCCTAGTAGGTCAGTAGGTACTAGGTGGCCAGCAAGACTAAAATTTTAACCAAATCAAGAATTTAAAAAATCAAAAATGGCTAACTTTTCACAACTACTTATCAAAATTAGTATTATCGTCAAATTGCAAAAAATTGAAGTAATATGTGTTAGTTTTTTAATTTAAACTAATGGCACAATACCAGAATTGGAAGCTGTTTTAAGCAGCTTTGGAAACCGGAAACGTTTTTCCACATTTACAAAATTTTGTATATCTGTTGCATAATGATGAATTGAAACTGGATTAAAACTAACAGTCTTGCTATAACCGAACTCGGAAAGTCGGTAACTAGGTATTATGCAACAAACAAAAAGTTGTTTTGTTGTGCGTTTTATTATGTACAAACTACAATGCGAATAGACGGGGCCCGCACTTGAAGCAATCCCTGCATGGGACTCCATGCCCGTCAGCTGGCGGCTTAAGGCCCGCGATAAGGAATTGTCAAACTTGATTGGTGGATCCTGTCGAGACTGATTACTGAGATAGCAACAGGCAAAGGGTTGAAACAAGGCTTATCATTATAAGCAGTTATTTTGGATAATTTAATTCTGTCACCAATTTGTATATTTCCCCACATGCAGGGTTGCTCTGAATCAAGTTTTTTACGATCCGCCGTGCAGCTAGTTGCCACATGCGTTAAAATGTCTAACTCAAGTCTGGAATTAGCGCTTGGCAGATTATAAGCAAGAGTACATAATAGCTTCTCACTCTATATAGAAGAAGAGTGAGACACTCTCCAGCCTGCCTGTGTTCTAGCACAGGCACATGCGCTGGTCGTTTTCAGGCTACATGTTGACATTCTATGCAACATGTGATTGGCCAATCAGCGCGTAGATTCCCTGCGTAACACACTTTAGTATATAATCGCTGATGCGTTGATAAGCATTAAGATAGGGATAAAAGCTTAATAACTCATTATTTGTTCATAGTCTGCTTGCAAAAACATTAAAAAAGGTTTGCAAATACCTCTAGGGATATTTTGGCAAACTTTCAGCGAAATTGATTGAGAAACTTTTGAGGTATAAACTTTTCTGAATTTCTTCAAAGTTTCTCAATCAATTTCGCTGAAAGTTTGCCAAAATATCCCCAAAGGTATTTGCAAACCTTTTTTAATGTTTTTACAACCAGACTATGAATAAATAATGAGTTATTAGCCTTTATTCCTATCCCGTTTTTTGATTGGAGCACGTGCACAGGCGTCTGCCAATCAGAGAATTGAAGCTCGCTTCTGATTGGCCAGTCACATGTTGCATAGAATGTCAACATGTAGCCTGAAAACGACCAGCGCATCTGCCTGTGCCAGAACACAGGCAGGCTGGAGAGTGTCTCACTCTTCTTCTATATAGAGTGAGACGCTATTATGTACTCTTGTTATAAGTTACCAAGCCAATAATCTTACAAAACTGTTATAATTATGGCATATTTCGATGAACGCCAGAGATGAAACCGGGTCACCGGCTCACCTCACTATTTGGACCGGTTCACCGGGTCACCGGGTCAGATACCTTGACCCGGTTTTATCGCAATGCAAAATTTTAGCTTCTTTTTGATCGTCTATGGAATGAAGCTGACTGAGTTAAAACCAAAATCTAAATTTTTAACAGAGTGAATGCCACATCAAAGGTTTTACTAATTGGCTTCGGTGCTGTAACTTTTAAAGCAGAATAAAAAACGTTAAGCCGCTAGCTCAAACAGTAAAGCGTCCGGCTGATGAGCGGAAGTTTGGCGGTACAAGTCCACGCTGATATGTACCTAGCAGTTCTTTTGTTTACCGTGTGCAGCCAAATTCGGACACAACTAGACTCCTAACTCTTGTATGCAATCGAGGTATTCCAGCATTATGCATTACAGGAAATTTTAACTGCCCGAAATAGCGTGGAGAATTGAGAAAATTATGATTATAATAATATGGGAACCCATAAAAAGTAAAATCGGGGGCAAGCCCACAGAATTATCTTATACAATAATAGAAATATGTAAGAACATTATTCTGTGTTAGTTAATTTCATTAAAATTAACCCAGAGGTTTTGTGAGTTTATATTTAGAAACGAGCAAACACTAGCTTAAGCTTCGCATTAGACCGGGTCACCGGGTCAGGGGTAGGGCTGGGCACGGTTACAAAATCACTATCCGTGTACACGGTTAGTTTCGAAGGCTAGTAACCGCGTGTACACGCTAACGGTTACTGCAATTATCCGCGTGTACACGCTAATTATCCGTGTAACCGTTTACACGCTAAGTATCCGTGTAGCCGTTTACACGGATACTAACCGTGTAATCGGTTACACGGTTACTAAACGGTTACACGATTACTAACCGGTTAGACGGTTACTAAATGGTTACACTGTTACTAAACGGTTAGACGGTTACTAAACGGTTACACGGTTACTAAACGTCAAGAAGCAGAGGGGGGAGGAATGACCATCTTGAAGAATATAGCTTGCACACAAATGCATATTTGAAATAACACACAGGCAAATCGCTAGCGCGCGATTGTAGGCTAACTTGCATAAATCCAGCAGCCAAGCGAACATTTTTCTTAACGGGTACACGAAATCGGAAAACGGATAGTGTAACCGGTTACACTATCCGTTTAGAGTAACCGTTTACACTATCCGTTTAGAGTAACCGGTTACACTATTCGTTTAGAGTAACCGGTTACACTATCCGTTTAGAGTAAACGGTTGCAGTATCCAAGTGTCTTAACGTGTACACGCTGTAACCGCTAAGTAACCGCGGATAGTGACCCCTAACCGTGTACACGCTAAGCTTAGCGTGTACACGGTTACACGCGTGTACACGGTTACACGCGTGTACACGGTTCCTACCGTGTAACCGTGCCCAGCCCTAGTCAGGGGGTCTACCGGGTCAGCAGAAAGTGACCCGGTTTCATCGCACATGCCTCCACTGTCAACCAATTATAACAGTGTCTACTCTTCCACACGAAACGTGTACTATTACAACAGTAAGCTTTGATATTTGCGACAAACTTCTATTGAACAAAAAAGGCGACAACCTTCTATTGAACAAAAAAGAACTGACAAAAACGACTGAGCCTTTAATGATCACGAATTTATCAACAATAAAAAAAGACAATGAAATTTCTAATTGAAATGAAAAATGCACAAACTGTAGTATTGGGTTGCGACAAAATCCACACATAAACAAAGCCAAACAATCACAAAAGCACAGGAAGCTCTTACTAAAACTGATTCAGGCTCCTGGCTTATACAAAAACAAAGAAAACAAATAAAAATACAAAACCTCAAAAACTCAATGATAAATCCAACAAATAGTTTTCAGTAAGCTAGACCTATAAAACTACCACACGATCGTTTTTTTTTGGAGCCAAAAAGCTAAAAAAACAGTGCAATCCTTGAATTATTTCTGAAAAACAAGCAAAATAACTAGTAAAACAAAAAATACCAACACCAAAAATTTTAGTATAATATATATAAGGCAGCAACCACAAATTGACAAAAAAAGAAAAAGTACCTCAACCCAAATCAAAAAGTTTTCAAAAGTAAACAAGACAGTAAGACACTACACCACAGCACCGATAACATGTAAATAATTCATAATACATAACACAGTTGCTCAAAAATAAGCTTTTGGGACTATTACACATTGAGCAAAAATGACCCATTATTCATCACAGATTACAGAAAAAAGCCAAAATATATGGCAAGAAACAAGACTCCATGAATATACATACAAGATTTGATAAACTGAGGACTTCTGACCAGAGGTTTATCTGAAACACGAAAAATTAAATTTTAGTTATTACCTCACTCACCATCTTCAGTGCAGATTGATACAGCATGGCATCTGTTCTGGTTAAGTTTTAGTTAATTCAGAAATTGAAATTTGTAAACAAACAGCACGAATGCAACACTGCTAAAGACAAAAATCCTTGGACACAAAGCAACGAAAGGACGACCCATGTTGCTTGGAAACGAAGAGACAAAAACGGAAACAGATTCACAAGCACACGAACGATTCTTAAGGAAAAAAGATGAAGCAGTAAAAAACCCCCAAATAAGACTACTCCATTCGAAACTAAGAGCCAAAAATTTCCTCCACCCTACCGAGCTCGAATCATTCCACGACTGAATCCCCGCAGTGCCCCCCTCGGCATTCCCCGATATCCATAGCCCATGGCCCCCCGCGGAGCAGTCATCGCCATGCCCCCTCCCACCGCTCTGGTCCCCCGTGGGATGAACCGGGCCCAGGGCACTCCGAAGGTTTGGGTGTTCAGCTGCTTCTCACGCTCCCACGTTGTGCCAGTGTAGCGTCTGAAAAGCAAACAATATTTGGGCTGAAACTGCATCGTCTGGGCTAAAAATGGTTATGTCAAGAAATGCTTAGATCTTGTTTATCGGCATTTAAAAAGCTATCAAAACGGTATAGCACCACAATCCATCACTTTTCAGCATGCATCTACTATATACTTCATCAAGCTGAACTTAACGAAGTCAACAATTGACTCAACATGAGCATAGAACTGCGACATTAAGCTCTACTGCTTCAAATCTCAACTTAGTACGAAAAACTACTGTCAGTTATAAACTCACCCATTAGCCTTTTCCAAGGATTCACAGGAAATGGTATCAAAAAAGGATTGATTTTTGTCATAGAATGGTTTTGGAGTTTCTGAAAGAGAAATTTCACCGTCTTCCAACGTTTTATCGCCTTCCAAGCTCTTGTCGGCCTTTGCTGCTTCATCTTTAGCTAAAACAAGTTATACATTCATAGTATTTACTATTAGATCACAAAAAGCACTTGTCGCCTTGGCTATACCTTGTCATAACTCGGGGAACAGCATAGACGGACTATAAGAACATTATTTTGGAAATTGGCTATTTTGGAAATTGTAGAAATGCCACAATTGGCAGAAAACAAACGTTTCAATTTCAAACAAAAAACTCGTACTACAACCCGTCGGCTTACTTGGGCTGGAACTAGTGGAGAATTTTTCCTGAAACTTGGCATTGGCTTCTTCAAAATCGAAGTCAGTATCGAATCGCACGCGCAGTCCAGCCTTGGATCCGGTTCCCAAGCCAGGCTCAGAGGCCCGGGAGTCCCGTCGGCCATAGCTGTCTCCCCGGATACTGCGCAGCGGATAGCCCGACCGGCCTCGACCACGCGGCTGCGAACGCCACCAGCCGCCCCGGTATTGCTGCAATAAGAAATGCAGTTGATAATATAGTTACCTAAACGATAAATGCAGCCATGTTGGAGCCGAGGATTGTAAAACATTATGAAATATGAAATGTGAGCTTGCAAGACTGACTTCTTGAAAGGATAGTTGAAAGTATGGTTTTTCACCCATTGCGGTATTCTACTCCGCATTTTAGAGCTGATTTTAACAATTTGGTGGAAACTTAAGGCCACGAATATCTGAAAGCTCTATTGCATCCTCTCAAATCAATCTACCTGTGGCCACTAGCCTATCGCGATCCCCATTACAGTCGATGTTCACCTGTTGATTTCCATACACAGCCGAATATTCGTCAGTATACGACTGTCGCATGTTGTTGTCGCTGTTGCTGTATCGTCTGTAGTTGTCCCGGCCTGGGGAACTGTAGTCACCGTTGTGTCGCTGAAAAGCACCACCAAAACTTCGACCAGCATATCCGCCCCGACCACCGGGACCCCCTTGACCACCACGGGGTGATCCAAAAGCCGCACGGTTGAGGTTGTCCACGAACTGACGACCGAAGTTGTCCATGCCATTCACTGCGCCCGGACGATTGAAAGCACCGCGGTTAGAATCTGAAATCAAATAACTGTATTTTGGTTCATAAGTAAGCTTGGTGTTATAAAGTAATGATATAATATGTCAACACGTCAGAATACACATTTCAGTAAGCAAGAACTCTTTAGCGAAAGTTGTGCTCCATAGTCCCAAAATTGAAAAAGTTTTTCTGTGAAATCGAGTCTATATAGTCATAGAACCAGCTTGTAACTGAGGGTTAGCGCGCTAGTGCCAAACTCTGGAATAAGTTGATTAGCAACGACCACCATGCACAATTCACTGAAAATATATACTGACTAGGAGATCCAAAAGCTCCTCTGCCACTTCCTCGGTTTCCAAACGAATTGCGTCGCTGATATGGTTGTCGTGGTGGCATATTGGCGCCAGGAATCGGTCTAAACGGTGGCAACATAGGGGGAAACAGTGGCATAGGAAATGGAGGGGGCACAGGCATGCTGCGATTCAAAAGTGGGGGCCGACCAGTGCCAATCGGGGCTCGCTCACCCCCCTCATTCTCAGTGACCGTCTGCACCCCCGCGTCCACGGTGACATTGTGAGAGCTGTCGTGGGCCTTCACTGGCGCTCGGTGATGTTGTGTCGACACAGATCTGCTGCTGATTCGCTGTTGCTGGCTTTCAGACACTCGCGGTCGATTCTCTGAAGTGGTGCGCGAGCGAGAGGCTGAAAATACATCAAATTGTCTATTTTAGGAAAAACTAAACACAGGATTACATTTGACTGAGTAAAATAAGTTTGTATAAAATGGTTTAGTGCCATAATAATCACAACAGTAATACATCAAGACTTAACGGAAACAAATCATGAAATCAAATCAAACTGAAATTATATATAAGCTAGAAATTTTTTTTACGTATGTACGAAACCAAAAACAATTGCCGTAGCAAGAAACCAAAAACAATTGCCGTAGCAAGAAACCAATGACCTTAGGCTAAATTTGATCGATTGGGGACGTATAAGAATATTTTGCGACCCGGCCTCAGCCATTTTTTATATATACGTGTTGAGCTATGGATTCTTTAGCTAATTTCCGGCATAAAAAATCACTGGCCCTATCGTTCAAATACGGAAATCCGTGCCTACACTAACCACTGTGTCCGCTGTGCGATGGTCGGTGACAGGAGTGTGCGTCCGTCTGTCCCAAAGTCATGTGACTCAAACCTTTCGCCATCTCTTCTTCCTCTTTCGCGCATAACTGAAACAGTTTCACTACAACAGACAACAAACAAAGATTTCACTTACACGTAGCCTCTATAAATGTACAGTTGAGAAAGAAAAACCAGCAAGGGGGCATCAATTGGGTGAGAGAGTCGGAGAAGCTAAGGGTAGATTTCACGAAGGTGGTTTTGCTAAACCATGTTTTTACGCACGTTTCAACATGATTTGCACATTTTGCACTTCATGATTTATACTTTTCGACAAGTGTATTTACACACGTTAGCTTGAAGTAATACCACTATATTGAAAACACTCCACACTCATTTTTGCAACCAAGAGAGAACCAAAATAAACCGCGGATATATACATAAACATAACAGAAACAAACCTGTGATGCCTGAACGATAGCGGGATCGTACGGCAGATTTCCGCACAGCTGAGGCATAGGTTTCGGAGTTTCGCAGACTACCAAATCCTTGATGTCGACGGCTTTGAAAATTATATATTCGTATGTTTCGTCCCGAGCTGGAACTGGGCGCTCTGTGGGCCGATCTTCCGTTCCAAAGCATTTCACTAAAATATTTATAATAATAAAGAACTATATATATAATATATATATATATATATATATATATATATATATATATATATATATATATATATATATATGTGTATACACACGTATATATGTTTGACGTATGCACATGAATATATTTTTCGCAAGCGTGATCCCTGTCTGCTAAAGCAGCTGTTAGTTGACGAAAAAAAATGCAGATATTCCTTTTTGTACATACTTTATTAAAGATATTTTAATTTAAACAAATAGAATAACTACAACTAGAATAACTATAACTGCATTGTGGACATGTTGAAATGCAAAACAAAGCTAGAAAGTAGAAACGCAACACTAAACTGCACCTGTATCGACTGTTCGAAATACAAAACTGCCGCCTTATACTGACAAGGAACATTATGGTATCAAAATATGTATAATTGTAATGTTGCTAAACAATATACCTTTCGCCAATGCAATAGTAGCAGCTTTCGTGTCAACTGTATACAAAACTCCTTCGTAACGAATCTCCGATTTCGAAACAATACTGATTCTACTTCCTAAATAGGGCACCGGCGATGCAGCCATGATTACTGCTAAGCACGAAACTAATCCACAAGTAACTTACGCGGACGCTCCAGAATTGAATCAAGTCTGTCGCAAATAAATATGCAAATTAGGTTTTCAAACAGTACGTACCTACAGCTCACAGCTCAAATGGCATCACGTGACGTATACGACGTAGCTCACTGCGCTAAAAAAAGGAAAATTTTAATAACGCATTAACATTGGTTATCTGAAAAGAGCCGTTTTTATTTTAGGGTAAGAATACCAAATTTTAGCAAAATACAAAACATGTATAATGCTTAGCATGTGAATAAGTGGTTAGCTAGTGTTTAGCTTGAAGGAGCGTTGGCTTTTTTACGCACTCGGAAATATTTTGGAATGTACAATTACCAGGGCCCGTATTCTCAAAAGTCAAAATTACCTGCAGGTAAAGTTAGGCTAACTTTATCCATAGGTAAGGTGAAGGTTAAGTTAATTCTGTGGGTAAAGGTAAAGTAAAAATTGATAACAAGGTTAACGTTGACGGTTGAGACTGAAATTTGCACAATACATTAACTTTAGGCCGTGTTTACATTGAGCTTTTTTTCAGCTGCTCGAGCAGCTGGAAAAAAAAGCTGGAGCAGCTGAAAAAATGCGGAAAAGTATGGCGGTCACTATGGAATAGCTGCTCCGTTGTCATGACAACGCTGCAGTTCCAGCTTTTTTTAAGCTGCTCCAGCTTTTTTTCGCCGTTTCGGGTTTTTTTGCAGCTGGTCGAGCAGCTGAAATAAAGACTGAAATAACGAAATAAAGCTGAATCTTTTTTTCAGCTGCTCGAGCAGCTGAAAAAAATCTCAATGTTAACACGGCCTAACGTCGGCGGCTGAGGTTAATAATTTGCACAATACATTAACTTCAGCTGCGACACAAGATAAAGCACTTTTCCGGCCCGAATATTAAAGCTAACCTTAGCTATCATATGCCTTCACCTTTCCTGTGAGTAAAGTTAGCCTAACTTAATCTGCAGGTAATTTTGAGTATACGGCCCCAAAAAATCTAAATTTGTTGATAGGGGTTTTATTTAGAAAAATGCTTCCATTGAGGTGCGCTACTCCAAAAAATAGGTCCGCTATTTCCCCCGTAACTACACTTGATTCAGTTTTTCGGAGAAAATTCGGTCCTAGACTTCTGGTGCTATTCGGATAGTACTCGGATATTTTTAGTGAAAGTTTGAAAGAAATAATTAAGTAGACAAATGCGGACAGTTTTTCGATGTCCTAATTTTATCCAAACTTTTCACGAAAATCATATCAGACAACATCTAAGAGAGTGTTCATATAAAAGTTGAGCACTTTTCATATTTTACAATTAGCATATTTTTAAGACATCTTTCATCTTGAACACGTTATACTGGTTTTGAAAAACATAAAAAAACCGGGCTTGATCCAAAAACCAGTGGGAAAAAGTAGTAAAATTTTTTTCCTCGTTTCACACAGTTTCCTCCCTGCGCCCAACAGTCGAAAATAGTGATATATACAAGACGGAGAACTTTTTATGAATCATTTCACTTTTCCCACTTTTCCTAGCTTTAGCGTAGAGCAATATTTAGCGCATGCCAAATCCTTCAAAACGTGTTTTTAAATTCGCTGAAAAAAATTTGCGTTTGGATTTCTCCCCTCCAAAACTCTTCTATTGGATCTTAAGCTTACGTTTATATATATATATATATATATATATATATATATATATATATATATCGTGGAAGGATATAGTCAAATTTAGTCATTGATGATTCTAGAATACCGAACCGTCAGGAACTCAGGACACACTATTTTTGCTCAAAGTTGTGCGTATTTGTCATTTGAGTAAATATTCGAAAAAACTAAACAGTATAAGACAATTTTTTTTATGTCTAACATGTTGATGTATTGTATATAGACGCTTCAAGCTTGATCAAGTCATATTTTTA
>JASANF010007547.1:0-15197 GCA_030248245.1 Trissonchulus sp. WLG1_4
TCTCATGCCAATATCACAAAATACAAGTATTAACTTGACATCATAATTTACATGTATGTAGTTCCTTGTGTATCTATTATATCTGGAAAATTTAGTTAGTATATGTTACAGCAGCCAAGAGCCTTGTCGGTTTTAACAAACCTTTGTCAAAAATTGCAAATTTTCTTCAGTCTCATAAAATGGCATTTTTTTACAATTTTGTCCGCCATTTTTTCAGCGGTTAAGGGCAAATTGTGCCGTGTTTAATATTAGATGACCCCAATAAGGACCTATTCAACTAAGTTTAAATTTTTTAAAAATCATTCATTTCTGAGCACAATGAGCATTTCAGTTGAAGCAACGAATTTCCTGGTGGGTTCACAGGAATGCAAATACAGCACACTTGACAGTAGCCAATTAAATTTCCCGGATACCTTATTCGAATTATTGAGTGCAAAGGTGGAATATTTTTTAATTAGAGCCTACCAGATTCATG
Organism: Trissonchulus sp. WLG1_4; assembly: GCA_030248245.1. Lineage (NCBI taxonomy): Eukaryota > Metazoa > Nematoda > Enoplea > Enoplida > Ironidae > Trissonchulus > Trissonchulus sp. WLG1_4. The sequence continues at coordinate 476 of JASANF010007547.1, forward strand.
AAATAACCTATTCCTGACATTTTAGTAAAATTTGATGTCAACTTTTGGTCACTGTAAAACTTTGCTAAGTTAATACGTCTAGTTTAGTATATTCCCACTTTTACAATAGATAAATGTGACTTATGTTTAGATTACCCATTTAAAGTGAAAAAGAGAAAAGAGATTTAGATTGTAGTGAAAAATTTTTACCACAGTAAAGAAAAGACAAAATACATGAAAAAAATGGCTAACATTGAGCTGATAAGCTTCATCAAAATAGTCGGTGTGCCAACGACGCTTAAAAAATGTCATTTTGTAAAAAAATTGATTAATAATATACAAAAGGCCGCTTGTAAATTGCTTTAGTAATAGCTGCAAAATATAACAATGAAAAAAGCAGCGAAAGTGTAACTACCCCCTTAAATGATCATTAAGCAGCCATTTTTTTCACAACGGGCAACTACAGACGTGTAGGAACTAGCGTTTTATCAATGTTTTAGTGTCAATTAAGTGGGTAGTTGCATTTTTAAGTGATTTGCCGGAAGGCCATATCTCGGCGTTTACAACTTTAATTAGACCAGTGTGACACACTTGCAGCGTCGTTACAATCACTGAACACAAACTTTGATAAAACGACACGTGCAAATCTTGTGAAGCACGATAGTGTTGACTTCTAACCGCGATATGAACAACTAGTAACATTGCAGTCACCCACAGGCTTAAGCCACCAAGTTAGAACAGCAAATTAGTTTGTGTTTGAACAAACCAGTCCGGAAAAACCTACTGTAGCAAGCAGCAAATAATTTTTTACTGGACAAGAACCATGAAATATTGTTAATGCAGATCCTACCCAGTCGCCAGTTGTAAAAAAGTTGGTTGCAGATCCTACCTTGTCGCCAGTTGGTATTTCATTGAATGATGATATACTGGTACTGACTGATGGAAATCACAAAATGTCTTTGTTAAACAATCAACACCCATTCTACATTGGCAATAACACCTTTTATAACATTTTTCAGCATATGGTTACATATTATCACTCAAATCACGAAACAAAATCACGGTGGCCATACAGATGGAAAAAAAATCATTACGGGAGAATCCTAATGCAGCTGAGGGACACAGAAATTGACACACACGTAGTTGAATCTTATATCAATCTGGAACTATGGTCTTTGTATTGTATTGCAACTTGCCATTATACTGTCGTTGCTGTTGCTGGTTTCAGTTGCGTTAAATACCTCTCCGAAGTTAAATTTTGGCTAGTAATGTGCAAGAACGACCTAAAATTGTCAAGCATTCCTGAACATCTACATGGTTTAGACGTCAAACAGTTTCATCATGGCTTGGCACAGCTTGGTCACACTGATTCCAAAGCATAGTTGCAAATTTTGGACAAACAATTTGAGGATTTGCTGTACTTTTTGAAAAGATTCAGCGAGATCCACATAAGGCCGCCGATTTCGTCACCCTTAGAACCGCAAAGTCGTTCATGCATTGAATTTTTACAGTGGCTGCGATGGCTAAGAGCCAATTGCCATTCTGCTGAATTCGACTTTTTAGACATCCCCACATCCTACATATACCTTTTCACCACTTCAAATGGAACCTTGAATTTTACACTATTCGAGCCACACAGCCACCATCTAGGTGTGGCGACGAAAATACTAAGATTCCATAATGCATGGGCCGAGCACATGCTATCTTTAAAAAACTGCAACGAATTTATGCATCGTTTTGAATAAGAAAAGGTGGAGCTGTGTTTTCTACCCGCACTGGAGTGCATTTGGATGCCGAAGGGTAACAGCACATTTCCGACAAGCCCACATTCTTAGATTGCAGTCGAAGCGACAGCTTGGAGAAATCTTAGCTAATCGAGCACAACTTTGCTCCATAAAGAAATTTATACCTTTGATTGCCGACTTAAATCAGCCGACAAAAGTCTGAAGCTTGGACATTGTGACACTTAAGACACAAGAAACACAGAAGAATCTTATGATGCAAGTCGGTCAGACACAAACCGCTTTAGACCAGAAACCTACGGCAAGGTCAGCAGTACAACCACCTCAGCCTGAACCTCCAGTGCAACAGCCTACACAGCAACAGCTATAGCGTCAACACTGGTTCCAGCAACAGCAAAGGCAACAGCTATATCAGTTGCAGTAACTTTTACAATCGCAGCAACTTCAGCAAATTTGACTGCAACAGCCCCAGGTACAGGTACAATTCCAGGAACCCTCGCAGCAAATGCAGGTGCAACAGACCCAGCATCGACTTCATCTACAATAGCCGCAGCAGCAGGTACAATTATAGGAGCCCTCGCAGCTGCAACATCGCACAATCGCAGCAACAGCCCCAACAGCCAGGCAACAATAATTCCAACAACAGCAGTGGCAACAGCTGCATCAGTTGGGCAATTCGGTCATCGCAGCAACGGCAGCAAATGCAACTACAACAGCCTCAGGTACCGGTACAATTTCAGGAATTCTCGCTGTTACAACCGCTCCAGCAGCAGGTAAGATTCCAGGAGCCCTTGAAGCTGCAACAGGCACAACCGCAACAGCAACCACAACGGCAACTTTCGCAGCAACAACCAGTTCGGACGATGGCGTAACAATCTATGTTATCTGTTCTGTATAGCATCGTGTGTGCTGTTTTATGCAAATTATGTTAGAAAAAACATCACTATTTAGACCTATCAAATAAATACTTCAGTAACGTAAAGTACTTTGAGGCGGAAACATCGATAAAACATTGATTGCAAAACATTCCCTGAATAGACAAGCACCGGTTGAACTCTTAATTCATTCAATTGAGATTGAGGACAATCATTTTCAAACATCCCCAATTTGTTACTGATCTGATAATATAATGCTTGCACCCTTTGTGTGTTGTTTGTGTCTAGTGACGGTAGAATACCGTTACACACTCATTACAAAGAGCCACCACAAACGGTTTATTTGGGTCGGCCAACGTTTTTGCCAGATTGATGGAAATTATGGCATTAGAATTGGGATACAGTCTGTTGCAGCAACTACAGTCGACCGAAACGTCCATATTTGCAATCGAACGCGAACAATTGTTGCAATTTGGTTTTTCATCTATTCATTGGCCGTTATATATAAATATAAATTAACAGTAATCCAATAAATTGATCCGGTTGAAAAAAATTGAACAAATCTAAACAAACTGAACAAATTTGAAAAATAAAATAAATCTGAAAAAATTCAGCAAATTTTGAAAAAGATGAACACATCTGAAAAAATTTAACAAATCTGGAAAAATAGAACAATTCTAACAAGCTGCTTCTAAAAGGAGCAAAGTTCCATCCCGGAGATGTGTAAAAATGAACCGAAACTGTTAATTTTTGTTGTTATCAAACTCTAATAAAAGTTCATATGCCAATATAGACAAAGGACTAGTACAGAAAACGTTAAGAAACTTCAATGACGAAATTCACTCCAGGTTTTGCTGTAACACAAATTCAGAAAGTGAATTTTTCTATATAATAAATACATTATCGTTATAGTAAGACAGGTACTGCATCTTTATAATTTATCAACTCGTTCCAGCCTTGTAAGCTTAACATTATACTTAACGATTATCGAGTATCTACCTAAATAGCTGTGACACGTTTAACTAATACTATTTGTGTTCATTCAGTCGACCGACATCGGCTTCGGCTATAATTAATAAAAGCACTGAAAATAATTACATCGCTCCATGCAAACTGAGTCGGCGAAGATTCGTTTTATTTTCACTGAGTGCACCAAAACCTGCTGCGCAGCAGATAAAAATTTGTAACTGGACCGACTTGTGATTTTGATTAGAAATTTGAGACAAAAAGGTAAAAATGGTTCGAAACTACCCGAAAGTAGTATTTTTACTATCCAACAATGTAGTCTTTTCTTGCCCTCAGCCTACTTTCAAATTTGAATAGAATTTACACGTATAGGACTAAAATAGTAACCGTGATTCGCAAAGTGCAATTGTAGTATTATACAGTTTATGTGCATGTTCATAAAATTAAAGCTGTTTTTAAAAACGTTTACGCTGCGACATGCTCTCCAAACGGTGGAACTAACGAAGAAGTGCATATGTAAATGCATTTTATTTCTTGTAAACTACTGTTTTTCTGAGAAACTGGCGAAAAAATGCAATTTGAATTGACGTATGCGGTCAATGAGAGAAAAAATGAAGTGATAACTGTGTCAATTGCGACTTTGTGATTTGAGACGAGACGTGAGTTTATTAAGCAGTGCAACTGAACAATAACAGTTACATGCGACTGAATTTTTTGTAGACAGACGCGCGTACAAAATGTATGCAAATGTGTATGGAAACGTATGCAAATGAGCTTCAGTTTTTGCAATGCAATGCAATGTACGTACGTATTTTCACAATGGTACGTAAAGAAACACACTACGAAAATACCAGACGCATTTCGCATACACAATCATGTTGACTTGCAGCCGCCTAATTACAGTGATAAAACGCACAGAAACGCACACACAACTCTCACTTAATGCCACGTTATTTTCACCACACCTCATTCTGAAGAAGCCTGCTGCGCCGGCGCAGCAGGAAAAATTTCAAATAAAAACATTTAGCAAAATATGCCGTTAGGTTAGGGTCATGAATGGTAGCAACACAATCGAAGTGTAAAAGTTTATTTTATTTTATCCTCTTTAAAAACCTAGATACACGACCCCCTATAAAAAAAGGAGGAGCAGGAGCGGAGTGCTAGTTTCATGTACAAAACATAGTGTATACTTTGCGTATCTTTGAACTTTAACGTTACAAGTGCAAAAAGCTACGACAAATGTTCCACCTCTAGGCGGAACAAAAACCTGTATCCTGTTTGTCTCAAAAAGATTAGAAGGTTTGGCTAGGAGGTTTTGGATCCACTCTGTTTTTAAATTGTGGCGTGCCATGGCCTTGTAAAAATTAGTACCGCTGGCATGTTTTCCATATGTTGTCGTGTTAGCGCCACCTGGTACTATTTGGCGGTGGAACAGTCTGACAGGACGTATAGTGGTGCGGGGAAAAAAACCATAGAGGCGGGCGGTGTTTGTCCGCTGTTTCTAACGTAATAAGCGCAAAAATCTGTTTTAATGCTTTTAAATACGGAAAAAAAGCATATTTGGGCAGAAGTCATTTCTGCCAAAAAAGGTCGACATTTGAAGAATCATTGTGAGTCACATGGATGTCGGAGAAATGGTTTTTTTAGTCCATACTGCAGCCTAAGACTTGTAGAACATGATGAAATTGTGTTTATACTCCCTGCTAATAGAATAATCAGAAAAAGTGATAGGGTTTTTTCCCCGCATTAGGGTTTTTTCCCGCATAGGGTTTTTTTCCCGGAGGTTTCGAGACTCATTACTCAGAAACGTGAGTAGTTACAATCCATTTTATTAGTGCAACAGTTAGGCGAAAAATGGCCGTTATAACAGCCGCGAGCATTAATGGATCCGATTTATGTGGAGCACAGGACGACCCGAAAAGTTGAAAATAGGGTTTTTTCCCGTACCACTATACCTGTGCTGGAGTAAACTGGCTGGTTCGGTGTTTCGGGTAGGTCTGCCAAGCTAGTCGGCAGGACCTGTCTGATTCGTGTCCCCTGCGTATGTGCGTCAGCGAGACGACACTGCAGGTGTGTGTCGTTGCTGTGGCTAGCGGTACTTTGGGACTTGCCCCTGCGAATTCGTTGTCCAATTGTGGAGGAGGGGGTGCGTGACAATGCTGATACGCATGGTGTTTGTGTACTCGTGTTTGTATAATTTTGTGTATGTGCACCTTCTCTTCTATGATGTAGTCAGAAATTTTTAAAGCTCAAATTGTTGGGTTTGGTCGGTTTTGGCTGGTGCTATATACCAAAAAGACAGAATACATCAGCACAGGAGTTCAACATGCTAAAATTTGAAATTTTACAAAAAATTCACTGTCTAAAAATTTAGACAAATTTAAGCAGCACTTCCGTTTAGAAATGATTTTAGAGGTGCTGGAGGCTGCTGAATATACTGAAAATGAAAAATCTATATTTTTCCAAAAAGCTAGTTTTCACTCAAAAATAAAAGTTAAAAAAAAGAAAAAAAGAAGTTGAAAAGCGCTGTTTGAGTTTCTCCTACATTTGTGTGAGGCACGCTATGGGATTAATTTGGAGTCGAAAATTGGGTTGCATTGCAAAACACTAGTTTGGGTAGAAAATAGTGCGAACTGAGTTTTCTGGTCAAAACATAGTTCAAGGGTGCGTTACAGAGTGTAAAAACAACAATGTACCCCTCGCGGAAAGTTTAAACAAAAAACTAAAAAATTAAAATTAAAAAATAATTTTTAAGGAAAATTTTCACCAAAACTTCCTAGAATTCCAAATTTTCCACATCAGAAACTTTTTTCAGAGCAAGAGGGCACAACTTTTTGATAACCACTGAGGTAGTCTTTTTTGCTTTTGCAAACCCTACCCCAAAAATCACAAATTCGAAATGGTCTCAAAAATTCTGTGTCTATTTTCTAAACCTACTGTTCTCTAGTGTTTCATTTGTCGAAAAATCCAGTTCGGAGTTTGAATTCTACTACAGGGTGAGCTGGGAATAGTTTCAAAACACGCAGAAATTGTCAAAAATGGGGTTGAGGTTAAGGAAGGAGGTAGAATATTTAACCTATTACGTGTGGAATGGCCAATATACATAGCTGCTAAACCTTCCAAACATCCCAGCTACCTGACGGACCGAAATTAAGTCAAGAACCACGTACATTCAAAATTATATTACAGGCGGGAAGTAACATGTAAATTCAACAATTGTGAAAAAAACAAGTCAAAATCTAACTGAAAGTAATAAAAGTCTCTAACTCTAGACTCGTATTGGTGTCCTAAAATACCTATCCCCGTTTCAATACGCCGGCACCAAATTCCATTTCATATCAAACTGACAAACTGTTTGGATCACACACCAGATATGTTAACAAATTTTTGTAATTTTTTAGGATTAGAGTCCCCGATTAACCCAATTTTAAAAATATTACTTATTGAAATACTTATCCAAAACTAAATTTTGGCGCTAACAAGCGAAAAAATTCACAGTTTATATCGATGTGAATATGAACATATTTACATGCCACGCATTCGATTAGAATCCTGTAAGACAACATACGAGGTAGATTGTTGATACAAAGTTACTGGTTTTTTTTCCAAACTTATAGACATTACACAGAGAGGTGTCGCAAAAATCGTCAAAACAAATTTTGATCAAAAAACATCGTGGCATGTATCTGCAGGCGGAAAACCGAAATGTCCAGCCAAACAAATTTCCAGTGTGAATGCGTTTTTTCAAGAATCGCAAATATTTGCGTTTGGTGACCAGATGTCGGTCCTACTGCCACACAATGAAACCTAAGCAATAAGCAAATTTGAGTTTTTTACCAAAACAGTAGCTTTCTATAATAGCTACGTTGATTGCGACGCCAGCACTTTGTGCTCAAAAAACATACAGCAAATGTTTTTGTGTATTTTTAGCTTTTAACTATGGGAAGCGTTAATTCGTAAATGGCACTACTGTGTTAATACTCTAAGTGCGAAACATATTATGCTCAGCTCTGGAAAATTTTACAAACTTTAATTTTGAAGGTTTATAACCAGACGAGTAAAAACGGTGCGTTTCAGACCCTTTGTGAAATGAAATAGGCCCCTAGAGTACTTAAAAAGATTTATAACAGCTCATCGTTGGCCCAGTAGCTAAACGGTAGAGCGCTGGTCTGCAGATCTAGAGATGGGCGGTTCTAATCCACTCTCGTTTATTCTGGTGATGATGCTGTCTTTTTTTCTGTGAGAATCCCCCCATTTCTTGACATGGCGAGGCTTCCATGCCGAAATCCGGATCTCCTGGTTGTGGTTAGAGTGAGGTAGCGTTGGGCTGATGGGTGACATAGTCGCACTCCATTAGACTGCAAATAGGCATGGGCAGAGTGATGGTGAGTATATGAAGAAAATATAGCCGGCTATAGCTTAGCAGCGGAGCCCGTCTTCTGTGTCCCGTCTAGGAGTGTGAGCTTATCAGTCCCTGGCAGTGTTCGCTGCTGATAAGGTTAGGATGGGATCTCGCTAAACTGACCTTATAGAGAATAATAGGGACGGCTCCTGGCGCTATCCCACTTCGGGCTGCCCATCGTTAATAATAGTAGTGCACTGCCCAGAGAGACTTCGGGCCGAAGTTTACTAGAGTTTAGTAGATGTAAAGTAAATAAGACCCTAGAGTACTTAAGGTAGCGCTCAGCAACAAAACTCATGTTTGGCGCTCAGCTCATGCAATAAATAGCAATACCACTTTAATTGTACAGCTACGCTCTTTTTTCAGTTGACATTTCTTTCGTTTTCTTTTTCGTTTTCGTTTTCGTTTTCCTTTCGTTTTCTTTCATTTTCGTTTTTCCTTTCGTTTTCGTTTTATTTAGTTGTCAATTTTTGACAACTTGGCTAGATTAACTGGAAAATTTTATCAAAGGCGACAAAGGGATTCGTAGCAGCTGAGGTCAATACATCTGCACCTTAAGCGCTTTGCAAACAGGGGGCTATGTTTGCACTTTGCAACTTTGCAATGTTACTCATGCCAAAATATTTTTAAAATTCTTGAGACCGACTGGTTTTTCAGGATAAATTAGTTAAAATTAATAAACAAAATATATTTCAAAAATTATTATTTACATATTCACACTTTTTTACATTTTTCATTCTTTTCAACTATTCAGTTAAAATTCAGTTATTCTCCATTTAGGTTTGCATATTCTATATTACTATTTTTTTGCACTTGTCCAATAAGGAACCGTGTCAAAAAGAACACGTTTATCTAAACGTATACACGTTTTGAAAACACGTTTAGGTAAACGTGTTTTGCCATTCTCTAAACGTGTTTTCAGGTCTATTAAACTTTCTTCGCCTATGACAAATGTCAGCGGCTTTTTTTTAGCCTTCATATGTATTCTCGCCTTCAATCCTCTTGACACGTGAATAATCAGTTTATTAGCTTTGTCGGTAGCGCCAATAAAGTGAGGTCAGCTGTTGCTTCTCTTGTCACTAACTAAGACAACAAACGTGTTTTCGCTTGGCCCAAACGTGTTTTGGCCCAGCAAAAACACGATTGAAAACGTGTAAATTTCAAACGTGTAAACGTTTTGATTTTTGACACGGTTCCTAATTAATTATAAGCATTAAGCAAATAAACTGAACATTCAGCACCCTCTTCGATGAAAATATTCGAATAAATTTGCAGCTAAATTCTGATACAGCTGCTCACAATTTGTCTTTTGCTCGTTACTTTCGCAAAACTTTTATTGCGCAAGCCGAAAAAGTTGGCTTCGCTTCATTTCATTTTCGTTTTCGTTTTCTTTTTCGTTTTCTTTTCGTTTTCGTTCATTTTAGTGTCAACTGAAAAAAGAGCGTAGCTGTATATCAAATAGACATAAAAAAACCTATTTACAATACAGTTCAGCACTTTAATGTGAATGTGTCAAATTTTATGACCATGTCGAATTTCCTATTCACACTAATTTTGTTTTTGACCTAGCTCAGCGAAACTTCAACCGATTTTTATGATGTTGGTATCAATAGAAAAATCTCTCAAAAATCTAGACGTGATTGATCTTCGATTTTTCATTTTTGTTTTTGATTTTACAAAAAATCCATTTTTCAAAAATCAGTCGTGTTTGAGCGACTATAAAAAGTGCTGCGGGCCAAAATTTGAAAATCGAAAAACTTTCACGTCTGCATTTATATTCTTTCTTTCATTGTGCAAATTTTCAACTCAATCGCAAACGGCAGCTGGGACCCATGTCCAAAAAAAGTAGTCGATTTCGCGACGCAAAAATGTAAGGTTTGCCCACACGTTTCACTTTTTCAAAAATTAGACCTTTCCTGGGACTGCATATTTCCGTTGAAAAAGTTACAAAAAGCCATACTCAATTTTTTAAGAAATTAAATCAAAAATTTGTCATTTTCGAACATTTATCAGCTTTGTAGGTTTTTCATTTTAGATTTGCTATTTTCACGGCTAAATAACTCAGCAAAACTTCAACGTATTCTTAAGTTTAATACATCAATTTAAAGCCAAGCAACCGCAAATTTTAGTGATATGAGTAATCATTTTATATGGAAACAAAATTTTTTATGCTACGGCTTCAAATTTGTCCAAAAATCTTTCAAAAAAATTTTCATCACAATATGCACATCAAATGAATGCTATTTTCATTTTGAACAACTTTCCTTCAAGACATTATGGTCAAAAATGTCGCTGAAAAATATTAAACGCTAAAGTCGGTTCCCCTGAGCGCCACCTTAAAGGAATTTACGACAGCTCATCGTTGGTTCAGTAGCTCAACGGTAGAGCAATGTTCTGCAGATCCAGAGGTGGTGATTAGAATCTCACCTGGGTCATTCTGATGATGATGCTGTTTTTCTTGACACCTTAACCGATTAATTATGTTTTGCTTATTAAGTAATAGTAATATTCTAAGTAATAGTAATTATTCTAAGTCGTTTATTGAATTGTGGTTATGCAATCTCTTTATGACGCACGTATCTCGAGCAATGGCCAAAAACAAATGTCAGAATCTGGCTGCCTAGGTTGAACCTCCTGGCATAAAGGATTAAAACAACAGGCGACGCTTTTGCCTCAGTGAGACATTATTCACTTTTAGTTAAGGTCAGAATTTGTGTTTAAGCAACACTGGAAACCAAAGCTGAAAAAATATAAGAAAAATAAGAAGATAAAAACTCGAGTATATGTATGTCACAGAACAAAGATGGGTCTCACAGTCGCCACACAAAAAACAATAATATCACAATATTCACCAAAATAAATAGTTTAATCTTAAATATTTAAGCAATGCGGTTTACATCACAGAAACTTATCACAGTAGGGGTGTGAAATCACTACCCATTACTGTTCATAACCACTTTCTTCCTGTTCAATAGAAGGTTCTGCCATGGTGTATAGCTTGCCAAGTCCAACCAGTACGTCCGGGACTCTTTTCATTGTTTCCTTAAGCCATTTTCTGTTTTTCCCTCCCTTTCTTTTGCTTTTTAGCCGAGGAAAACGAATTCGAAATTTTCCTCGTTTTACAATGTTTGCTTCTGGGTCAGGTACGGCTGTTTCGACTGAACGCACGGTAGGCAGCAATAAGCCCATGACGCAGAAGATGAGAAGGAGTTTGCCAAGACTCCACATAACGACAGAGCGTGACCAAAAAAACTGAAAGTACATAAAAACAATAAAACAGATGACGAAACAGTAAGTTATAGTGTTAGCTAGTTTTGGTAATGCAGACTTTGTAAACGCTGTGTAAAACAAATTTGCAGCAAACAACAAGGTCGCAAGCGTGAAACGGGAAACGCTCCAATTCAAAAACGTTGTATTGACGTGAATTGGCGTATTGTAATAAATCACTATTGCTTTCAAGCAGTATTGGCAGCGATTTGTCTGACTAAACAAGCACGTTTTGCGAGTAAGGTTAAACTTAATTTGGAGAGATTCCGTTGCGACGTTCTTGCTGTGCTGAGGATATTCTTCAAATATAAAACGCGGCACTTAATTTTTTTAAAGCCAACACAAACTGTCAACTGTCAGTTTGTAGCTCAACCATTTCTTACAACTAACGGCCAAAAAGTCTCCAGCAGAAAAATTTTATATAGCGTCAGTTTTGTTTAATGTTGATGACTCTATAAGAGATCATGATGAGACGTGATCACTGTGAACAGTGTTTAAGTTCAAATTGGTCACTATATTGCTGAACCGTAAGCAAGAACCCTTTTAATATTCAAAATTTTAGATGTTGCCGAACGAGCTACAGCATAAAGTTTAGAGCAGCTAACCGACATACGCGATGCGAATCACGTGCTGGTCAGCGGATGTCCTTTACAGTTCAACATTTCTTGCTTTCGACGCGCTAATGAACATTCTACGAAACATTGTCCCGACAGGTTTTGTCAAAGGACTATTTTCTGTATGCAGAAAATGTTAGTAACTTGACAAATAGGCTGCGTAAACGAGAGCGGGCAAGTGATTGTCGCTAAGTACGTACACACACCCACACAAACAGGGTTATTTGCTGACCTACCAGCAGATCAACACTAGAATAGGTGTATTTGTGTGCTCTTGATGCACACTTTTGCACTATAGTATATACGCGGCTCAGCCGCCGCGTAAAAATTGTTTAAGGGCACCTTTTTTCATTATTAACTTAAAGAATGGTGTGAGGCTGGGATTAAATTGACCATGGCTAGTTGCGAAAGTTAAGCACAGCATGGTTAATTTAACAACGGTCAGACATGGCGTTTTTGTTAAAAAACAAGCTGATGATAAAAATGGTGTGGTTAATTTAATTACGATTAAAATATTGCGTTTTATCGTAAACTCAAATTTGTGGGCAATTTAGCAAAGGTGTAGCCCATACTGATTTTTAGAGTTTAGATTTTTACATGGATTATTGTCGACAATAAAACGCTTCCTATATTATTATCTTTACTAAATTTATAAATCCTCCATCGTCAGCCAAGCGCCAAGCTAACCAATCTAATCTGCAGTCTTTAAAATAATTGTCACCGGTTTTAATAAAAATTAAAAATTAGAGTTAAAATGATTGCTGTTAAAACCCATAATGGTTTTTATAATTGGGTTTCACAATTATTTTTAGTTAATTTTAGCACACTTGCATGTGAAAATTAAGTAGAAATATGACGTAACAAGCAAAGCTCAATGCAAAAAGGGTGTTAAAGTTTTGAACTTATGTATATTAACCCTGCGTGAAATGAAACCTGCTACGCAGCATGAAAAATTTTTGAGCTCCAGTTAAATCGATTTTGTTAAGTTTTGGACTATATTTCACAGACTTTCTCGCTGTGGCGCAGCAGGAAAAAAGCCAACCCACTTTGCTGAGCAAAGAGTTGCATTTGATTTATACCCGAATCAAAAGGGTTAAAACCACAAAAGTTTTCACCAGCTTCTTGCTAAAAACAGTTTTGTAATTGTTACATGGTGACTTGTGCAGTATCATAGAAGCATCGGTAAAAGGTGAAAGATGTGTTATACTGAAATTCGTGCAATCCAAGGCAAACTATAAACCTGTAGCAACATGTCTGTCATTGGACTCCAAACCATCATTACTTGTGCTACGTTTTTCAGTAAATGCCAAGGACAATTTTTGAGCCAAAAACTACACATGTCATTCATACCTCAATGTTGAACCAAACAAAAACTTTTGTCTTGCCCAAAAGGAACTTTCCCAACTACAATTTATCTGCATTTCATTGTCCTTTTACAATGACGGTTTTATTTCCATAAATAACATTTAGAATCTGCATTATATCGACAAATCAGTGAACGTGGTGGTATGCATTTTTGTTAGTGAAAAATAAAGCTTCGGCAAGAAGCCAAAGCAGTTCCACGAAAAGAAAGCCACTTTTTTCAAGCTGGATTTGATTCACACCCAAATAAAACGGGTTTGAAGCACAAAAGTTGTCACAAAGTTTTTTTCCACAAACAGTGTGTAAATTTCACTTGGCGATCTGTGCATTTTCACTATGGCTTGTCAGATAAAGAGCTGGATTTGACTCATACCTAAATCATTGGGTATGATCATCGTTCATCGTTGGGTAAAACCAACAATGAAACAAAAACAAGCAATCAAGGAACGGACGCTTTTCTAACACACACTCATGTCCACGTACATCCGCACAATTACACTGTTGAAAACATACACACACGCGCCACGAAGCCTGCTGCGCTGTGGCGCAGCAGAAAAAATAAACTTTTGACGCGAAAAGCACAAAAGCGGTGTTTAAGCGACATTTTTGGAAAAAAAAATTTTAAAGCCTTGGGTGAATAAAATACAAAAACAAATACAAAATTGAATAGAACCATACAGCTAAAAAACGAGGGTTGATTAAACAAAAGCATTTTTTTATTAACATTAATAAACATTAATAAACATTAATTTTTCAATTTTTTACTTGAGCATTCTAGCCAAATGTAGCATTTCATTCCATTCATTCTAAACTTATTAAGCCTGTTGCTTCATTTAATTTTAAATTATTCCATAATAGCTTCTTTAAAATGTTCAACAAGTCAGTGTAGATAATTAGGCTTGTCACAGTTTTTCAATAAACAAAAATGGCCCCCAGACCTCGATGATGCGTCTGGAACAGTTTGAGGTGTTTGGTTTGCTTACAGGTTTCAGTTAGTTGTTCTTTTTTTTGTCAGAAGCGGTCGAGTCGGGCGCTTTGGGGGTTTTGGTTGCGGCCTGCAGGCCGCACTGTTAGTTGAAATGAGTCACGGATGACATGTCACTTAGTAAGAGTCACCTGTCTGTTTAGGTTGGGAATGTTAGTACAAGTCACTGGTATGATGTCTGACGTCTGGTATGATGTCACGTATGCTATTTAGCACACGTATGAGACACTATTAGGCCAAGGCTTATTATGTTTAATTACACTATAGTTATCCATAATAAACAGGCAGCAGTTTCATGCAAATTTGATTACTAATTTTCAGCTGTCAACAGTCAGTACTTACACTAAGTTTGTCCCTGCCGCGTAAAACTGTCAAAAATTTAATAGTATGTTTCAAAATTATTTCAAAATCTCAATTCGACGAATACTCTCCCCCGCCCAGAACCGCACCTGGTTCCCTACATTCATTGAATTATATAGTTTTTGAATTCCAAGATAGTGTCAATCAATGGCAATCATTGACAGCGATCA
>JASANF010007548.1:0-47952 GCA_030248245.1 Trissonchulus sp. WLG1_4
GCTACTTCTTCCACTGGCGTAGGACGCGTAATGGTGATTTTCGGCAGCGCCTCTCTGCGTGCCACTTCAGCAGCAAGTTCCATCTCGGCCGCGAACGGTGTGCCCGGGACAATCTGCGGGATTTCGGCTTCCATGGGCACTAGCGGTGGCAGCTCCTGCTGTTTCTTCTGCTGTGGCGCAGGTAGATACGACACTGTCCACACGCCTCCTGGAATGACTGGCAATGTCGCCTTCTCCTTCTCCTTTTCCGAGGGCTCGCCCAAGACATAACACTCGCGATCCGGCACCCCTGTTGGTACCGCTACTGGTGGCCTCCCACGGGCACTCTCCTGCCCTCGCTGCCAGGCTGCCCCTCCGGTTCTCTGGGCTTCTATCCACCGAGAGCTCTCCGCCGCACCCATTTTCGACCCCGGGCACACTGATTCCTCCGAACTGGCAGGTGACACAGACCTAGCAGGTGACACGCTCTCTGGCTCCACAACTTCACCCTGCGCCACTTCACCCCACGTACTCTGTGGCTTCATCTCCTTATACAGCCGATACATCTCCTGCAGATTCACCCACACTTCCTCCATTGAGCTCTTTGCCGGTCCCGATGTTGTCCGGCGTTTCTTCCGCATAGACTCCTGCAACTGGGCAACTTCTCTCTCCGAGGGCGCTGGCGTAGAATTTGCACGCTTTCTCTGGAGTGTCACTTCCTCCTGCGTCTTATCTTTCCTGGCCCTTTGTTCGGACAATTTCACCCACTGTTCGATTTGCAGGACTGGCGTCTTCCTCCCCGCTGGCAGCGGTGACTCCACCATCTCAATGTCCGTGTCTTCTGCAGGTTTGGCGCCGTACGTCCAGGTGGCGTAGTCCACTGGATGCATTCTCTCCAGCCACAACCCGATGTTCTTGCGGTTGCGCTCTTGCTCCTCCTGTGGCAGCCGCTCCATCACCTCCTCGTCTTCGTCTGACGATGGTTCGTAACGCTCCTGAGGCACCTGGACCGGCGGTGGCCCGCATGGCAGCAGACTCCCACCTGAGCGCCAGTCCTCATCTTCCTCTTCCTCCTCTCTCTGCTTCCTCCGAGCACGTCTGCTCCGCAGTCTCTCCTCTCTTTCACCTCCTTGTCGGCTGACAAACTCTTGCACCAGCGTGTTTGGCTTGCGGTTATACCATGGCCTTGTCAAATCCGGCCACGTCCACTTATTTCGTTCATACAGTCTCAGGGTCGGCATCTTGATGTTTTTGTTGATCAGCGACACGCCCTGTTCGAAATCCTCGATCTTCGGTGGCCTGTAGGCGAACAGCAGGTCGCCTGCTCGTTTCGCCTGGTTTGGGTTCGTCGCTTTCACTGGCTTCTGTGTCAGCATTTCCCTGAAAATTAGCTGATCCGGATTTGTGACGCGCAGCAACTCCATGATGTAGGTGTAGAGTACCCACACGTCCACGATGGCATACGTCAAGCCAAAGACTGTGGGCACTGGCATGAACAGCGGTCGCGTCTGCGGAAAATAATCCTCCATGCCGAAAAAGCGGAGAAATCCAGGTCTCCCTTCGTCGTCCCTGAGCTGCTTCCACCTCTGGGCTGGCCGATTGTCCAAGGGTTTCATTGGCATTCTGGGTGGGTACTTTCTGCCCACATGGTTCCACAGCTGTGCAAAGGTCACGATCGAGGTCGCAGCGTCGACATTCAGGAATCTGGCTAGGCGGATTACGTCGTTTTCCCCTCCGAAAGCCACTAAGGCTGCATTTGGGGATACCACAATCGATGTCAACAGCTTGCGTAATCTCGCAAAATCCTGGCACTGAAAATAAATAAGCATGGGCATTATGATGAAAATTTCGGGTGTGGTGAACCCGTCTTGCTCCATCGGAGGGAAAGCCAGTTGGATAGTGGCTATACTCGCCTCCGGCTGGATACCCATGGTCTGGGTTGCGCACCCTTCCAGGTCAAACGCTGCGAATGCACAATTATCCAGTCTATGCATGAGTCGATCCTCAAACAATAACCACAGATCCAGATCACAAATAATACGCACAGGCACATCATGGACATCAAACGGAAGCGTAAACTTACCTACCGCCCTGATTCGCTCCACTGCTGCTTGCAGCCTGTTCTCATCTTGTCTCATCGCCAGCACGTATGTTGGCACTGACTGTTTCTTCGACTTCGGCTGCTCCTGTGGCTTGGGCGGTGGGTGCTCCCGTGGCCATTCGCTGGTGGATGGTTGCTCTGGATCCATGTTGTTGAATTGATGATGGTGAATTTACAAGTAGAAAATTTCAAGCGTGAACGGAAAGGTTAATAATAAATTAAAACAAAGCAGACAAGCTCATGCAACGACAGAATAAATGTATAACAGGAAAACGAGCAGAACTGAAAAGTCAAAATCGGGTGAAAAGAAAGTATGCGTCGAGTTCCAGTATTCCAAGTATCTAAAACTAGTAGTTGACTATCTAAAATTAGTATCTAGACTATTCTACGCGCTACGCTAAGACTAGCTACGTCTAGTCTATCCCCTCAAAACCTTCTTTGTCGGCCGGCTTATCCTTGGCGTGTGATGCAGATGTTGCTCCGCTTCGATTACGCCATCATCCACCGACCATCAATCAATTTGCCAATCAATTAATTGCCTGAAAAACACGTAAAGTTATAGATGTTGTTTTCTGACGCCTCCGTCTTTCTTTCCACCTGAAATTGGGTGCTGTTACGACATTAAACAGAGAGTAAGAGTCCGAGTCCGAGTCCGACTTAGCATCTGTTAGTGGTGCTGGTATATAAATACGGTGTTACATATAGTAGATATTCATTAGCAAGCTTGTGTGATATGTTCGCCGACTACGACTTAATCCATTCTGTACATACGACTTTAGAGACTAATTCTACACTCGATCTACACGACACCCGATTGCGATTTGTTTCTAGCCATTACCGTTAGTACCCTAGTTACTTATTCCCTTTACGCGTTACTTTTCCGCTTAACTCCTACCCACGATTTATACCCCTAATTTAATATCTAATTACCCTCATTTTCGAACTCGCTCAACGCATCAAAGATTTTGAAAACAAAAGAAATAATGAATTGACAGAACCAATAAGAAATAAACTCAATAAACAATATTAACCAAAATTAAAACTAAATGACTGAAAGTATCGAAATAAAATAATTTCTAACTGTTTCATGCAGTATTTCCACTAAATTAACCCCATGCCCTAGTTTTATTTGTTAGTATAGCATGCAATTTATTTTGAATTTTGGGTTTGTTTATTATTCTTGGTCAACGCATTCAGGGCCATAGTAAGGTTTGAGGCGTTGGATACTTACACGCTCAACCTTCGCGCCAGGGACCCCGTGTCTCACAATTTCGTAGACATTATCCGACAGTTTTGCAACAACACGAAATGGTCCTTCCCACTGTTCCATGTACTTTCTCTTTTGGCCAGTAGGAACAGGGGTTTTCGTGATGTTTTTCAAAACGAAAGATCGGACTGCATAATCTGCTGGTTTGGCGCGTCGGTCGTAGCGCGTCTTGTACTTCTCCTGGTAGGCTAACTGGTGGTCCCGTACCGCGCTATACGCTATTCGTTGCCGCTCTTGCAGCTTTTTCACATAATCTGGTACGGCATCACCCACTAACGGTTCTGGCAATTTGAACAAAACATCGGTAGGTAACAACGGATCACGTCCGTGCACCACATAAAACGGAGTATCTTTTAGTGCAGAATGTGGGGAGTTTCGGTAACTGAAAAGCACCCAAGGAAGTATCTCATCCCAGTCTTGTCTACTGGCTGAAATCGCTGTTCGCATGATTTTCTGGAGCGTGCCATTTAGCTTCTCAACTAAACCGTTTGACTGTGGGTGGTAGCTAGTGGTTTGTAATTTTCCCACTCCAAAATAGCTATAAACCGTTTTCGAAAAATTGGAGACAAAATTCGCACCTCGATCTGTTAGCACTTCACGTGGAACCCCATGTGTCGCTATAAATTTGTTGACAAAAACTTGTGCGACCTCCTGCGACGTTTGTCCTTTCAAAGGATAAGCTTCGGCCCACCGAGATAAGTAGTCTACAATCACTAAGATTGCTTTGTTGCCATTTTGCAAATCAGGGGCCTTAGTTATATCCATTGCTACTCTCTCGAATGGTGCCATGACTGTTGGCAGCAACCGAAGCACCGCTTGCGATTTCCTAGGGTCTTTGTCGCAGAAAGCGCATGTTCGACACTTTTTGTGGAACTCTATAACATCTTTTGTCAAAGTTTGCCAATAGTATCGAGATGCAACACGGAAATGCGTGGTGCCGTAACTAGCGTGGCTACCACCCGCTGGCTCGATCATTTTCGACTGAAAACTTGGCGGTACTACCAATAGCTTGGTAGAAGACCCTACTCGGGTGCCCCTCAGACTCACATGGTATCGATATAAACAACATCAAGGAACACAAAATCATGCCCGAAACGACGCAAGTACAATGCTAGATGTTCGTCGTCTGGAAGTACCTTGCGCACTAGAAATGCCATTACTGCGGACGCAAAAGGGTCTTTTGCTAGAGCCCTTTTCCATTGTACAATCGAAATACTACTGGGCAGAGATAGCATGCCCTCGCTAACTGCTGAAATACCTGCGCACAGGTCTGCCAATGGGTCTAGCTCCTCAACTTTTGGTTCGGTGCCCGCCGGTGGGCTGCGCGACAGCGCATCGGCCACAACATTTAAACGTCCAGGCTTATGGATGACTTTATACTTGTATTCCGACATGGCTATAGCCCATCTGGCTACCTGGCCCCAATATACTTTGGAGTCAGCGTTCAACATCCACTGTAGGGCCTTATGATCGGTATAGATGGTAAAAGGTTTCGACAGCAGGTAGTGCCTGAAATGGGTAACCGACCAGTAGATGCCAAGGCACTCAAGGTGCGTATTGCCATATCCCTCTTCAACTCTAGACAAAGATCTAGCTGCAAAGGCAATGGGGTGTAGTTTCCCCTTGTCGTCCGCTTGCTCCAGGACAGCTCCTAAACCCGAACGTGACGCGTCGGTGACCAAAATGAACTCTTTTGAATAGTCTGGGTATGCCAGACACGGTGCTGTCATCAAGCTCTTTTTCAGTTCCTCGAAACTCTTGTCACATGCATCATCCCAGTCAAAGGAGCA
This sequence comes from Trissonchulus sp. WLG1_4, assembly GCA_030248245.1. Taxonomy (NCBI): domain Eukaryota; kingdom Metazoa; phylum Nematoda; class Enoplea; order Enoplida; family Ironidae; genus Trissonchulus; species Trissonchulus sp. WLG1_4. Next base: position 5,138 of record JASANF010007548.1, read on the forward strand.
GTCCTTTCGCAGTAGCCGGTAAATGGGTCGGGAAATTTCTGCATAGCCCTTGATAAATTTTCGATAGTAATTACACATCCCCATGAAAACTCGGACTTTCTTGACATTTTTGGGGGTTGGGAATTGTGCTGTGGCATCTACCTTTCCCATCGCAGGTTGTATTCCCTCCTTGGTCAAGACATGACGTAGATACTCAACAGAAGCTAGGGCAATTTCCGTTTTGTCGATCTTAAAGTAGATGTCATGGTCGGTTGCCCGCTGCAGAACCACCTGCCAAGATTTTATATGCGCAACTTCGGTTGTATCTGGCAGTAGGATGTCATCGATATAGACAGGAAAGCCACCCATCACCTGCTCAATAATTCTCTGAAATGTGGCCGGTGCGTTGCACAACCCGAACGGCAGCACATTGTAGTGGTATATCCCTAAGTATGTAATAAACCCGACACCACCGACAACAACGACACGGACACGACAAAAATGAAGGGTGGCCCCAATTTTTGCGTTGCACATTGTCGGCAACCCAATAAAAATAACTGGCTGCTACTAATTGTTATGCAATTAAACTAGGTAACTTTTTATTCCGCCTGAAGGCGGAATTATTAGAATCACAATGTTATATGAAAAGCGTGTAAGGTGTTTGTGTACGTACTGTATTGCTATATGTTTTACACAGTGCTGGTTTATGTAAGCGAACGTGTTTCAACCGCGGGGGGCATTAACTTCACGAACCAAGTACTTCTGGCTAAATTACATCACAATCAAGCTAGTTTGCAACGGCTAGCAAAAACTAAAACGTTGCCTACACATAATTAAATTTGAGCCCCCCAGCTGATTTTGCATCTCGTAATTTTGTAGCACGTATCCTTCTTGGCTGCAAAGTTTGTTCTGTCTAGCAGCTGGCGTTTCGCTGGCGTTCTGTCTAGCAGCAGCGTTTCGCCACAGCCAATCAGCGTCAATCATATAGGAAATATAGGAAATATTTGTAACAGCTATAAGAACACAAAATCCAGTGACGGTACCTGGTTCACAGAATTTATAGAAGATGCTAACACTAAATATTTTTGCTTTAATTTAAAACACATATTTAAAAACTTTAATTTGGTGGCATTTTGCAATTGTGGCTTACTTAGCACCGGTTTCATTGACTGATAACTGATGAGGTGGCGCAGTGGTCAGTGGATTTGCCTGGTAAACTGAAACTAATAGGTTCGATACCGAGTTTGGCAATTACCTCAGTGGCGAGAATTTTTTTTTAGTACTTTATGCCACGAATTATGTACCACTCTATCTCTCCAGGAAGGAATTTACTCCTTTTGGGAGTCTACTTGTGCTTCATAGTGATGTTGCGCCGATGTGGGTACTTGCATATATTGGCAAAAACAACCTCGTACCCCAGCTTCGATTTTTTTCATTTTTCGTAGTAATATGACATATATAATGAGCACCAAGTGTAGTGAATTTGGTTGGAGGTTCTCAAGGATTACTGGAGTTATGAGAGATTTACTGACAATTCTGTGCAATTTGTGTTTGAAACAAATAGCATAAAAATGCTTAATACGTTGCAACCATTCAGCTTCAACAAACCAATACATGTAGGCTTTGTGGTCGCTGAACAAGAATAAAGTACAGCATGTAAATGCTAGGGTACAATGTTAAGAAGTTTGCGCGCTCGAAAGGTCATTTTTTGCCAAAAATACCAATTTTTGAAGGCTCAGCGCAGCCAGCATGTAGCAGCTGCGGCTTTTTTCATTTCAGTTTTGTAAATGGGGTGGCATGGGAAGTAATTGGAAGCCGTATAAACAAAATCGACGAGGGTCGTCAAAAACACCAATCACGGGATGGTCGATTTTCTCAGAAAGTCAGTCATATCTCCCTAAGCTAAAAAATTAAAATATTTCTTGAATTTCTACGTGTTGTTTTTGCTCAGTTGTTCAGAAGCCATCGATCACTTGTGCCGAAATTAAATGCAAAACCGTCGTAAATCGCAACGACATACCGTTTGTTTGACCGTTTAGGGTCACAAAATTTAAATAAGCAATTTCGCGCGTGGAATCACCAGAAACCTTCGTAGCCATGGGGTGTCACAAGAAGCCACCTAATGCCCCAAAGGTCATCGAACGTGGGGAATCGTTCAGTTGTTTCACATGGTATGAAACAGGCTTTTCAGGGCACAACAGTCTTGAGTCTACCCTAAACTACATAGCATGGCATTTGGCGGGCAGTTCGGATGCATCCAAATGACTGTTGCGAAGACAGGTTGGTTAGTAGGGCGCAACTGATATTAAATGACCAAGCGACCCCAAAACTGCAGCGTCACAGGCAAAGCCATTGCGACTAGAGCGGCCAACAGCCAGACAGTATCCCAGATCTCACAAAATGTATTGGTTTCATTCATTTGGTTGGTTAGTTGTCGGGCGCAGCTGATTTAGATGACCAAGCGACCCCAACATTGCAGCGTGACACGCTAAGCCATTGCGACCAGAGCGGCCAACAGCCAGACAGTGTCCCAGATCTCACAAAATGTATTGGTTTCATTCATTTTCTCGGTCGCTTTGTCAGACTGCTTTTTCTGCTTTTCTAAAATTGAATATATTTCACTTGACTCAAACTGTCAGTCGTTTACTTTTTACAGAGCTATAAATTTTTGGAAATGGAAATTTTACCATTCAGTTTCAACTAAATAACTCTCTGACAAACCCGTTTTCCTGCCAGCAAATGTTGTGAGGAATTGTTTTCGGGTGTAAGTAATTTCAATTTTCGAGTTCTATGCTGTGATTTTCTGAAGAAAATTAATATAATCGTTCTGTAAATGTTTAAAGGTCAAGTCAGACAATAATTTAGCAGTTTTGAAACATTTTTAAAACTCGAGATGAAATTTATGTCGCACTGCGCTTCAACTAAGTTGACATTTATGTCGCTCTGCGCTTCAACTAAGTTGACATGTACATAATCCATGCATTGAAATTTGTAACATGTTGATGTTACTTTTACAACGCGTGTCCACTCTGACATAATACGATTGGGATACTAAACCCTTTCTAGATGAACCCAGACTAAACCTTGCACACAAATCATGCTGTATGTAGATGAGGAGCGACCTATCTAACTATAAGTTCAATTTTGGGCAAATTCTTAAATAAGTCACATAGCCAAAATTTTAGGTAAGCTAATGTACAGCTACCCAATTATTTCAGGAAAATTAAAAGCAAAGAAAAATGAAAGAAATTTTGGTCGAAAGAAAAAGCAAATGAAAGAAAAATCAAAGAAAAAGAAAGAGAATTTGGACGAGCGGTTGACTAGCTATCAACTGGTTACCTAACTTAAAATTAATTGCTGGCTAATTGGCCTAGGCACATATTGATAAATACATATATGAATACTTTCACACGCACACATGTGTAGCACCCACGTACACATTCTACGTATGTGTAGCTGTCAGATAATAGAGAAAGGACGGGTGAACTTTTGGCTTGACAAAAGTTGTTACTTGACCCGACAGGCATCCATCAACTTTTCTTTGTTGAAAACCGAAAGAAAAATGAAATGAAAGAAAAAGCAAAGAAAAATTAAAGAAATTTGGAAGAAAAGGAAAAAGAAGTTTCCTGAACTAAATGGGTAGCTGTTATTAGTTAATTATCCAAGTACCCGAAAATACTAAGTACGTACCACAACCACACCAAAACTGATCAGAGATAATCTGAAACGTGCTGTGCAGCGATATTTACAGCAAGTTAACAATACAAATTTTTATGAAATGTACCTAAATCTAAAGCACAACTTGAAGTTCAGATGAGACCTGCATCGTGCAAAGGTTGTGCCGTTTCAGTTTCAGTGCATTGACCTTCGGGATGTGAGGAGAGCTGGCAGTGGCTCTCAGTCTGTTCTCCGTTTCCGCCGTCCTTCTTTTCCAGCGGCCTCAATTCAGCTGACATCTGTGCCGCCCGTCCCCATTGTCCGCGCCACCGTCCTCGCTCCCATTCAGTCTCACCCCAGTCATTAGTGGATTGAATATCCTGCAGCCAGTGCGCTGCCACTTCGGGACAACCTTGCCTCAGCACAGCTTCCTTAACTTCCTTCCCATTGTCTCACTCATTAGCTTCTTACCAGACCTAATAATTAATTTATAATCATGACTAATTAATATTTTACTACATGCACTAGCTTGTTCAGAAATCAGAGCCAGCTACATGTGTAACTCATTCCAGGCTCCGAATCTCATTGAGAAAAATGTCAGATTCCTTAACTCTGCATTATTGCTAAATGTGCCGTTGTTTATGTCGGTCCTACGTACATGGTTCATTTTTCATACTTCATAGTTGTTTATAAGAATCAGTATTTGTCCCTTGTCTGTCCGCGTTACGCTAGTCCGTTTCATCACTATGTAGGTATGTACTTGTTTATAAGAACATTGGGACAATGACAAACACAATTTTCCATCAGCTAAGTGTGAAGCAATGACAAAATAGTTCGTCTAGTTTTTTCGCATACAAACTGGACTGGAACCCAACCAACTTCTTCAAACACAAAAAAATGTGGCTAATTTCATAGCGAATTTTTTGGAATTGCCAAGGACAAAACATATCGGCAGATCACATAACAAAATAATGAGAAGGATAAAGAGAGAATGTTAATATATCGGCGGTGACTTGGTGTCATAATTCCGGGGGGAGGGTACCCCCTTCGTGCCAGCACACTGTCAGCTCCAAATCTGTGGTGTTCTTGATTTTCAGACATCGCTAATCATCGACTGCGCGGTCTTACTGTAATGAGCCTACTTAACGGATCGCAAGATGATTGTGCTAAGTGCTAACTTCGCATCGCAAGTTGTTTGGCTAAATTCCGGTTGAAAAACTAACTTCGTTAAGTTTTAGCTTTGGATTTGGGTTTATAAATTTAAACTCGTAAAATTGCTTGAACAGGGAAGAGTGTCATAGCAAGCTTACATAATAGGGAATTCTGTATATACTCCTGGTTGAACAGCGTACATATATGTTATGGCCATCCTTAAACGGCATGTTTCATTTGTAGTCCGAGATCTGACTCGTACTAAGAGTGCAAATAAGACTTCGTACTTAACATTATGTGACTTCTGAAATTCTGATGACTTTCCCGTTTGCTTGTATATTTTTTACGCGGCCCCTCAGGGGCCGCGTATATTTTATATTTACATTTTCCGATTCCTACGTTATTCTGGGTAGGTCGAATTTCTAGTGTTAATTACCACTAGAAGGGTAGGTACCTACTACCTACCTCTCAGTTCTGTCACATGTCTTGCAACTTTGCTGAACAGTCATGCTCTGAAAATGCCGTAAAATGCAAAACATGCAGCACTGGGGCGGAATCAAACCACCAACGTTCTGATCAATGATCAGAGGCTCTGTAGATGCACGCAGCACAACCAACCGAGCCAACCGGGCTAACATATACACTTCGAAATTATGTACACATAATTTCACAGCTGATGACGCAGCAGATAATTAAAAATGTTATACCGGCGTACATATTACATAGTCTCATGGAACATAATTCGACAGACGTTAAATTTATATTCTCTGATATCAGTACATAATCAACACTATCTTTTATCCGATGTCAGCATTCACTTATGTATGTTTGTGAGTTGTGACCTTCACAAATTCTCAGCCAAAGTTGAAGCTCAGCTTAAAGAGTGTTTAGTACAGTTGTATATTGTGGTCTCAGTGGTAAGTGCTTGTGATTTCGAATCGAAGCAACCGAGGTTCTTTTTAAATGAGATTTTAAACTATAAAAATTATCAGTTTTTCTCTTAAGACAGTCTATGAGCTATGTAGTAAAGCTCAGCAGTAAACGTGAGCAGCACGATGGACTTGAAAATCTTTTATACGAAATTAATGGCCGCGTTTAATATTTCCTGTGGAATATTGACACTCTAACCTCACAATATGACCACTTCTCACTCAGCAGAAGAGCTTGTTAATTCAAAAAGTCAAAGTCAGCTGATAGCCTGTGGTTCGGCTAGTGGAAACATGCTTTCTGAAAACTTTTGCCCCTCATTTATAGTTGACAATATTACTTACAGGTGTGTACAAACTGTATTGTAGTCATAGCTCTGAACATGAGGATAAAAGATGTGCACCTAAGGTAGGAAGGTGCCAAGGGATGGACGGTGTAAGGTGGGGTGACAGGTGATGGATGATGATGTTGCCTGGGTGTCACTTGTGTGTCCCTTAGTTCCTCCAACTAAGTCAAGTCGTCAAGGCCTATATCATCAACACTCTAACACTTTCCAGCTGTACCAACTAATTTATCCGCATGCCCAAAACGATATGCAAATTGCAAATGCGTAAAAAAATATAAAGGCCTATTCACACGAGGGCGCATGAGCGAACGCATTGCATGGCGTACGCCATGGAGCAAAACGCGCCCTCGTGTGCCCTTAATATGCTAATGAGCTGAGCTCGCATAGAAGTGTTACAGGTCAACAGTTGCACTTATGTAGTCTGTCTGTGAACGCAGTCGGATTCACCTTGCACCAATAAGATGGCTTTCTGCATGCAGTCATCGTACACTCGGCCTGTACACTGTGCAGTAGCGAACCAAGCTGGCGGAGTGAGTGTGTGTCACTTGTTTCTAAAAGCAAAGGATGTACTCTAGACTTGCAGAGTGAATGAACGGATTGCTGCTGCGCTTTCACTGAGCAGTCTGTTGCATTACATGATGTCCCAGCCCAGCCACAATGCAATTTCCCCGCTACTCTGCCCAAATGAACCATTGTTACAACCACCAACTTGCATCAGCTATCGGTCATGCTTTTTCATAGCAACAGCCTCATTAAATATGTAACATACTATCGGGCTCTAAGGCAACCCGAATTTCCTTGCATTCCAATTCGTTAAATATTAAGCAAATACTCTATCTGCTTAGTTGCTTTAAGTTCTCTGTAATCCTCTGATCCATTTAATTTGCTTTTTTTATTTCTACATCAAAAAGTGGCTTTATCTTTGGGATCTTCATGTCTGGTAAACCATACCTTCTAATGCCTTTTTGTGCACTACCCAACTGGATATACCTATTTCAGATCTATTTATATAATCACTAACTTTATCAGTCTACTAGTCAGGATTGTGTGCCATTTTTAAACCAAAGGATGCTTTAAGTTTGCTTGTAATTTGCAGATCTAATCACTAATCAGTTGGATTACTTTTTTGCAGTGTTTTTTTGCTGTGGTGAGTTTGTTTTATTTTGTGATGCCGTGCGTGGTGCGCTTGACGTAGGTCCACAGCCGAGTGTCGTGACTGCCCCTTCCCTGCCCAGCCCGTTAGCGTGCCACCACACTATCACGCCACTCCGCACTCCCACTCTGCCGAGCTGAGCCAGTGCCCCTTATATATTGTGTAGTAGGGCAAAAAAATCAACCCATTTTTATTCAAGTTTAAAAAGTTAAAATAAGGCTCAGGCATTAATTTAAGTTCAAGTTTAAGTCAAAGCAAAGCGGAAATGACTTTTACAACTTTTTTTATAAAATAACTTGAATTTCTAAGGGTGTCAAGTTACTTGAATTTCTAAGGGTGTTTTAGTTGGAATTAAAGTTAAAGTGTGACCCTTGACTGTATTTTATGTTGAGTGATTGTTCCGGCCACAGCTGTGAATAGCAGTGTGACAGTGTTGTGGTGGTTGCAGAAATGCCACTGTGCTGGGGTGACCTTCTGCGGCAGCTGAGCCAACACTGTCGTCTGTCTCTCCCCGCCCGCCCGTGCTCTTGCAGTCTTTTTAATTAAATCTGGCAGCGCGCTGCTCTCAGTCGCCATTATTTTTGTCAACGAGGCTAATTGAGCAAATTTTATGCCCTCCTCAAACTCTGCTGTCCTTTCATCCAACTGCCTCTGTTATTACAACTTTTTTAGTCTCTTTCCTCGGAATGGCTCGCTTAGATGACCCCAACCCGCAGCCAGCCAGCCCAGTGTCTCGGTCACCCTCCATCCAACCTGTCCTGTCTGTTTGCTCATTATAACTGGTGTCTAACCCACACCACCTACCCACAATAAACTGTCTGCATCCCTACGCAAAACCTGATCACATTCATTTGTTGGGTTCCTTTGATGGTTCATGCCATTGTCCTGAGTAGATGTATGCTGATAAAAAGTGTGTAGTGATCCGCCTCTATGTTTGCACCCAAAAGTTATGTATGGTTGGGATTGGGGGTTCCTGTTGTTGGAGTGTGGGGTTCAGTTTGCAGCCGTCAGCCAGACAAGTTGCACAGCAATTAGCATCAGTTTGGTTTCAATGAACTGCACATATTGCACTCCCCAGCTCACTCATTCATTTAGCACTTTCCGGTAAACAAACTCACTCATGATGACAAGTGTTGCCTTAATAGATGCTTGACACTTTCACAGTCCAAACAGGCCAACAAAATGACGTTATCTTGTCACACCGCATTGCTATGTACCTGCTTTTGTTTAACCTTTGAATTTTCTGTGCCATGTGTACATAGATTCATCAAAACGGATTTGCTGAATAAAGCCCGGTTCATACTCGTCGTTAAGAACAGGGACAAGGAGTTTGTGTCAGCTATTACCAACTATTGACAGAATCGGTGTCTAATTTTCTGCATGCAAGCAGCAAGCTAAACTTTAACAATACTTTCAACTCATAAAAATTTGATAATTTGGCCTGAGGCCTGGTAGTTTTCCTGGAACTGCTTAAGGACAAAACGATAAAGACAAGGACGAGTATGAACCAGCCAGCCTGAATACTTGACCAAGAATACATAACTGAGAAAAGTATGGCATACAAAATAATTGGCAGAAGGAAACCATGATCCGTTCAAAACAGCGCTCAACTTGTTGATGTCAAAGGGCCGCTGGGACGAGGCAAAGTGTGCTACATAGCTACATACTCTTTCTAGTGCACTTTTGATAGTACATACATACATACTGACAGTACCTTGTGAGTGGCCTCTTTTGCTTGACTTGCAGCTGGAGCTAGCCAGATAAATGTATTTGTATGTATGTCCTACTATTAGTTAGGTCCGTATCTGGCACGTTGCTGCATCTCTATGTGTATTGTTAAATATTTGAAAAGTTCAAAGAAATTATGTTTTTTGTGGAGTGATCGGGTCAGCCTCTAATCAGCAGTCAGCACAGGCTTCAGTCTTTGTTTTTAGGTCAGATGGAGTGGAAATGACTGCTAGCTATTTTCCAGCCGACTGAGTTGACTCTTCGGTGCAATTTTCCGTAGCTAATTCCCTTTATTACAGACCTCTTTGGAATTGGGAAATAGTTTTGATTTAATGTCAACCTGATCGGCCCGAAAGAGCTCGTTAAACTCCGCGCTACTGCATTAATTTCTCAAAGCCCAACTCTTTTCCTCTCAGCCAGACGTCTCCAATGGCAGCCACACTCTCTCTCGCTCTCTCACTGTCCTTCTTCGGCAACCCAAAGCCCCCCCCCTTTCCCCAATTCGTGACCTACTGCTTGCTCCACTTATGTCATAGTACCACATGTACATAAACAATGCCAGGCTATGAAACAAAGTGATCAGCATTCATATAAAGACATGGCTCAGCTCAGCCCTTAGGGCCATCATGCAAGCGATGTAAAGAAGACTTGGTTGTGTGAGCATGCGAGGACTGGAACGGCTGTAGATTAGCAGTAGCCGGAGTAGGGCCGATTTATGTTTACGGCCGTTGTCCATTCATTGCGGTAACCACCTAATAGGCTGTGGGTATGAATGGAGCCTTAGCTGAAAGGATAGCGCACTCTGGCAGCAAAACTGAGCAGTCCAGTTTCAGGTCTGGTATATTGCCCATTGACCAGGGCATTTTAGTGGCGAGCATGGGAAAAACAAGCTTTCCTGCTGAGTGAAGAGTGATTCTATGTAAAGTGAAGAGTGTCTATATATATTCCACAGGAAATATAAAACGCGGCCATTTCTTGCAAAATGGACTTTTTATGCTGCAACATGTTCTTTTAATATTTAGTGACACTAGGACAGTCATATGTGCCTTACTCAGCTATCGTTACTGCTGAAAAATTGGGGTGTTGGTAAAACCCAGCCCCAGCCCCAGCCCCAAGTGGGTAAAACCCAGCCCCAGCCCCAAATGTAACAGTAGGTAAAATCCAGCCCCAAGTTGGGTAAAATCCAACCCCAGCCCCAAATGGGTAAAATCCAGCCCCAGCTCCAAATGGGTAAAATCCAGCCCCAGCCCCAAACGGGTGAAATCCAGCCCCAGCCCCAACTAGGTAATTTCCAGCTCCAGCCCTGGCCCCAGCCCCAGCCTACGCAGAGCCCCAGCCCCGGCCCCCGGTTGGCAAAACCCAGCACCGCGATCAAATAGGCTAACAACCTATGATACGGGGCTTTAACTGGTCGTGTCACTGCTATGTATGTTGGCCGTATCTCCTTTAGGCCGAAATTATTTTAGAAGCATACATACATGCATTATTCTTCTCAAGTGGTATCTATCGGAGTTGAAAAATACAAAAAAATTCAAAATTATTACGAAAACTTAGTATGAAATACATAAATTCGATCGAAATTGAATTGAACTGCAAGGACAATACATAAAGATTACTGAAATTTATCTAAAATTTGGCAGAAACCTGATCAAAGTTTACGCAAAATGTTACTAAAAGATGGTGGACAAGCTGTGAGAATTTATACAAATAAAAGTTGACGGAACACAGCCAAAAACTTGGTTGAAAATGTGCAGAACTGAAACTGAAGTTTGGTGTTGGAAAATTTAAATTAGTATAATAAGTGCATTTGAGTACGATTTCAGAATGTGCACCACCGTGTGCTCGACCACCTAATGGGCAGATATAAAAAAAACAATTTCAGAAAATATACAGTTTCCTACCAGTGACTAATTATGCTTCAAAAACTTTTTCGGCCTAATGGTCATTCGGCCTTGCGGTAACAGTTGAAGTTGTATCAAAGGTTTGCCTATTTGATTGCGGTGATGGGTTTTGCCACCCGGGGGCCGGGGCTGGGGCTGTGCGTAGGCTGGGCCTGGGCCAGGGCTGGAGCTGAAAATTTCCTAGTTGGGGCTGGCGCTGGATTTTACTCATTTGGGGCTGGAGCTGGATTTTACCCAGTCGGGGCTGGGGCTGGATTTTACCCAGTTGGGGCTGGGGCTGGATTTTACCCAGTTGGGGCTGGGGCTGGATTTTACCCAGTTGGGGCTGGGGCTGGATTTTACCGATTTGGGGCTGGGGCTGGGGCTGGATTTTACCCAGTTGGGGCTGGGGCTGGATTTTACCCAGTAGGGGCTGGGGCTGGATTTTACCCAGTTGGGGCTGGGGCTGGGTTTTACCCACTTGGGGCAGGGGCTGGGGCTGGGGCCGGAGCTGGGGCTGGGGCTGGGGCTGGATTTTACCCAGACCCAAAAATTGAAGTGCAAAATTTAAATCATATACGAGATTTAAAACTGTTTCAGAAAAAATAAGGCTCGCCCTGGGGCCTGGACTTGAACCAGGAAGCTCTCGCACGCCAAGCGAGTATCATTTCACTCGACCAACGAGCCCTGGAGTTGGTGTCCTAAAAGTCAAACATGACATGTAACTGCTGGTACATAGATTACATGGTCAAGCTGAAGAATTTGTAAGTGCAAATATTTATTATTAACCAAACCAAACTTTGTTTGGTGTCGCAGCGGTTTAGTTGGAATAATTATTAAAAGTTACCTAGTTAGTTTAAGAAAAATTGTAATTTCGACTGTGCTACATACACAACGTTTGCTGATCATCTCCGTTGTCTATTCATTTACAACAGTTGCCGGTTCGCTAAGCAGTTTGAGCCATCGAAATGTGACCTATCCGATTTAACGTGGAGAGATGAGATTCTGAATGTACATAGTATATACGCGGCCCCCACTACTCGGCCCCTGAGGGGACCGCGTGAAACCTAAATCTGAAATACCTTCAATCCTCATTGAACGCCTTTCACTGCACGTACTGCTTACTTCGACAGTGTCCTATAGCCGCTTTGAACGTTTTTTTAATTTTTTGCGAAGACACAACCAGACAAAGTGTTGAGTGATGAGTGTGTCACTGTTGTTCAAATGTGCATTATGAGTTCTTTTTTAGGATATTGTGCCCTAGGGCAGTTTGGAGGATGTGTGACACTCACAATATTTGCGATGTAATTTTGAACGGTTGAGCTAGCCGTCAAGTTCCTGGTCTACTGGCTAAACTGGCTTTGGCCCTTCTGTCAAACAAATCGACGACATAATCTTCTTTGAGATATCCGTCTGAGATGTTTCTGTTGGACACATCCATGTATCCATCTTCTTGCGTATCCTATTGACTCATTTTCTGTGATGGCCAGAGTCTGCCCAGTGCCAAAGCAAGTGCAACCCTGTGCAATATCTCAGGCCTCCCCAGTGATGAGGTAGGAAGCAGGCCAGGCCCGGTCCTAGTGCCCTCAGACTACAAAGAGAGCATTGTGAGGAAGGAGACGCTAATGTAATGCGATCCCACCGAGCAAATAGTTCAAGCAGACCTTTCTGGATTCTCATTTCAACAGCTTTTACCCAATCACCATCAAAAGCAACCTTCAGATATTTTCTTAGGTTTTCCAGTCCACAGGCTCTTCCGTAGATATGTAAAATTACACCAAAAATATACAACTTAAACATTTTTATATGTAAATGGAGAAAACTGTATATTTTGCAATGAATTTTGGACAGGCTTAGGAGTTTCTACCGGCCTGGGCGCAACGAAATGCGGATATACTTGTAAACAGTTTAATCCTATTCTTCTTTCAGCCATCGAATGTACCAAATATGCAATAGCAAGCCACAAGCTGACCCTTTGCTTCCAGACCATAGTCATCAAACGAGTCCAATTCAGCTTTCACGAGTTTCAAATTCAGCACACTCACAATCACTGATTTCTTAGTTTGTCTACTATATTTTGTAAATTCTTACAGACTCTACTAACAAGACATGAAAAGCATAGCTATCTGCGTTTGGTGCTAATTCCAGCTAACAATTCGATAAACTTTCCTAAATAGGTAGGTACTGTCTCTCACTAGTGCACGAAATCCTGACCATATCACATTCAGATTGATTTCTAATCAGAGCACCTGGTGGAAAAGCAAAGGTTATAAATGTTTGCGGGACTGCACCCTTCGAAGAAGGAATCAAACAGAATCAGAAGACCAACTACAAAGATCCGTTTAGGTCACCAGGAGGATTCTAGTAATCAAGAGTACATAGTAGGAGATAGGTACACATAATCGGTACATAATAGGTACATAGTCCTATTATGTACTCTTGTGGTAATCTATGAACCTGGTATGTAGGTATGTATGTAGTTACAAATCAGTACCTCTACAGAGTCACATAAGTCACTCTAAATGCTTAAGGTTACCTCGCAGGGTAGATAAAGAGAAATATTTATATTTCATAACTAACAGTACTACCGTGTTTACCTAATAATTTCTGCTAGGTAAGTTCTAGCCAGTCTGACCAAAAATTGTTGAACACTGAGTCTGAGACAAAACAACACATCTTAGTTCATTACGAAAAGGACAAAATTTTTGTTATTAAGAAATCACGAGTGCTGCGAGTAGCTGCCAAAAATCACGCCACTTGGTTCCTCTCGTGTTCTACATATTTTGTGGGTCACACTTTAGCGACAAATTCGGTTTACCCTCTATTTTAACTAAAGTCTGACCGAAACTGCTGGGCCCTGAGACAAAAAGAAACGTGCGATTTCAACATTTCATTACAAAAAGAACGAGTTAGACATCAACACTAGACAGTCTAAAGGCAGTCTTAGCTAAACCCAGCCTGGACTACGTTTAACAAAACTTGCCTAGGACCGTCGTTATAAAATATCAGGTGATTTTTGCTCACGCTAAATATGTAAAACGAACTAAAGACTGGGTCTAAACTCTAGACCTAGTCTCCGAAGACTTACACGTATTAAATACGGAAATCTATAAAATAAAATCATAAATCAATCATTAATCATACGGAATCATAAATCAATCATTAATCATACGGAATCATAAATCAATCATTAATCATACGGAATCATAAATCAATCATTAATCATACGGAATCATAAATCAATCATTAATCATACAGAATCTCTCTATTAAGCAATTTAGGCAAACTTTTTGACTCAATTTTGCGTACTTGAATTGAATCTTGGACAAAAAGGTTGAATGATTCAAACAATTTCAATTTGCTTATAAATCAGGCTTCTCGACAGTTGACAATCTTTTTGTTTTGCACAGCCTGATTACAAACTATATAACAAAAAACATAGCCTTTTTTGCGCCTTCATCCATTTTTCTAAAGCATTTGACAAAAATACACAAGCACTATTTTACAAACTGGCAGTAAAAATTATTCCACAAAAATTTTTAAAATTATAAATCAGCATGTTCTGTAGCACTAAATCCTGTGTCAAAGGAGATGAAAACTATTTTTTCAAAATTTTTTCCTGTGTTCAGCAGGGTGCAGTACTCTCCCCAGTGCTCTTTAACTTTTATCTAAGGGCCTATTTCTTTACCGGATTAAAGGGTTAATTATAATCGGACTAAACTGTTTAAAAATTGAGCTTAAAAATGCCACTCTAAAACCTCCTGATTAAACGGACTTAACTTCTTGCGCGCTGCTTTTTAGTCGGACTAAACGGACTTAACTATGCACGCTAATGTTAAGCGTGCATGTTAAGTCCGTTTAGTCCAGTCGTAGTTTTAAAATGGGGTCAGACTAAATCTAAGCAGCTGACTCATTTTAACTCGTTTAGTCCGTTTAGTCCGATTTTCACTCCAAAACTTCGGACTAAAATAAGTCCAGTCCGTTTAATCTGGTAAAGAAATAGGCCCTAAGTGACTTATATTTTTTGCTGCGCAAAATGGTCCTCATATCCATGTTCACAATACGCCCATGTTTTTTCTTTTTTATGCTGGCAACTTAATTTTATTTGCCGACAGCAGTACAAATTTGCAAAACTCTCTTGCGATTCTAGAAGTATATTGCCAAAACTGGGATTTGAAGGTAGGTAAATGGCGAAAAATGCAAGGTCATGTGTTTCAGGCCATGTTAAACAGCACCCAATTTTGTGGTTCGTTTTGGTAATAATGTAATAAGTTGTGTTGATTCCTATAAATATTTGGGTTTTCTGGTCAGTTACAATGGTTTAAGTCCTGCATACATCAGCAAATTGGCTAGTATCGGAATAGAAGTTGATTTACTGAACTGGTTAAAAAATTACTTGCTAAATCGAAAACAAGCGGTTGTTGTCGATAACTGTAAATCTAACCTTGCCCATATCAGCTCTGGTGTACGACAAGGTAGTTTGCTTGGACCCATTTTATTTTTGATTTATATAAATGATCTGGAAAAAGTTCTCAATCACTCAAAATTAAAGCTGTATGCCGATGATGCTAAGCTTTATTTCAAAGTTTCGCAAACAAATAAATTGCTGTATGACGATTTAAAACGGGTACAAGATTGGGCAAATGATATGAAATTAAACTTAGCTTTAGAAAAGTGTTCGATAATGCACCTGGGCTACAACAATCCCCGCCATATTTATGGCATTTCTAATGATTGTCTACAATCTGTTGTAGCCAAGCATTTTTTGTTCGATCTGGGTGTGTTGTTTAGTAATAATTTAGAATTTTCTGACCATTGTCAAGACATTGCTGCAAAAGGTTTTGAAATTGTGAACTGTATTTACCGTACTTTCCAGTCAAAAACTCCATCTTTTTTAATTCAAGTTTATGTATCTTTTTGTCGTAGCAAGCTTGAATATGCCACTGAAGTTTGGAACCTCCATTTTGTAAAAGATATTGATCTTCTGGAACGCGTCCAAAGATACTTCACTAGTCGATTACCTGGTGCTACAGGTTTATCTTATGTCGATCGATTAAATTTTTATAATTTGGAATCTTTAGAACTTCGAAGATTATATAAAGATGTTGAAATGGTATATAAAATATTCAACGGATATGTTGACATACAATTTTCTGAATTATTTACTCTCACTCAAAGCTTGTTAACCAGGGGCCATAACAAAAAACTGTTTGTTTCTAGATCACGACTAAATGTGCGTAAACATTTCTTCGTAAACCGTGTTATTCCCATTTGGAACTTTTTACCCGAATCAGTTATTAACGCTAATATGCTTTCACGTTTTAAATCGTTGTTACGTAAAGTTGATTTGTCTAGATTTTTATAAGCAGACTTACTGCAATGCTTCGCTACTGGTGTAAACTATTAGCTGAACCAGAAAACTCATTTGTCAAGCACGCATATTATTCATTGTGTAGGATCTTGCCATTTCGAACGGTAATACTCGCACATGGGTTACATCATTAGTTTCTTTTCTCGATTCTATTTACATGAATGAGTACTGGATTAATCAAGAAGTCTCCAAAGTAAATACTTTCTAAATCTCTGTAGAAAACGCCTCATAGATAGATTTTTGGTAGCTGAGTGGAAGCCTGAACTTTTTGGCCTACCCAGTTTACTTTAGACCTTTACTCTCAACATAAAATTTTGTTTGGTAGAACCCTTGTTTGCTGCCGGCCTAGACCGCAAGTATCTAACTTCTCTATTGCTCTATTGCGTTTTAGATTACGATCTCATGACCTTGAAATTGAAAGAGGACGATGGGACCGTAGAGCCTCCCATCGCCTCCCCCGTGAACAAAGGGTTTGCAAATTATGCTCTTCAAACACTGTTGAAAACGAAATTCACTTTTCGCTTGAATGTCCAATCTGCAAGGACTTGAGACCATACACGTTAACGCATTCCACAGATAACCTTCAACTTTTCATCAATATAGTTAACAGTAATGATCCACGATCTTTGCAAATTTTAGCGAAAATTTTCATAAGGCATTTTCTCGCCGAACTATGCTGTACCAAGGTTTACGTCAAGCGACATGCGTCTGGATGCCAAGCATGTAACTACATATGTCAGTTAAATTTGTTTGTGTCAGCGTGCCTATTTTTTCCTGTTGGGCCACAGCCCAACAGGTCTTTAATTTTGATTCTGGTATCTTTAACACTGTTCTAGCGTTAAAGTGTTTATGTGCGGAGTGTGTTTTACACATCTTCTATCTTAGATGTGCATCTGTCACACTAAAATGCCTTGTAGTTTCACTGTGTTGTTAAGATCGGGGCTATTGTTGAGAAGTAATTCGAAATGCAAAAGACTGACAAAAAGTGATCAACTTAGAATCGAACCTATGACCTCATGGTTAAGAGTCTATGAAACTAACCACTCGACCACACAGATCCCACAGTCCCGAGACTTCACTAAAAGCACATACATAATTAATAGGATATTATTAATAGGATACAAAATATCCTAAGCAAATTGATAACAATAAATATAATAATCAAGATCCAAAAACAGTTATATAACACGGCACATAAATCCTTACTTGCAAAATCGTAAAATTTAGGACTTAGGACTGGAAAATTTTGTAAAAGGTTGGCCCAGGCCACAGCGGTAAAATACTCGTACCTAAAATATTCAACGACAACTAAACGATCTTGCTCTGTGGTCTCCGTGGCGGAGAGTACTAGCGCATTGGTTTCTTAAACAAAAATTTGCTGGATCGAGCCCAGCCGGAGACAACTTTTTTTAAATTTTATAGGTTTGTATAGGATTTGCAGAATCTGTGAATCCACACACTTACGTGACAAATTACCTACCTTTTGTGTTGTGTGCGTGTGTTTGCTACTGTCTGTCTCTTGTGCAATGTGTGGTGTCTGCCAACAGGCTGCTGTCAATATATAAGGTGATCTATGCATATAACAGCACAATGTGTTCCTTGCCTGTAAGATTTGCAGTAGGTATCAATCAGTACACGAGTACCTACAGTATTTACAGTACACCCACACACTCACCATAATATTGGTCGACTATCATCCAACATTCTTTACGCTTCTAATTACAGATCATAAATTGTCACAACGTTCAAGCCGAAATAGCTCAGTTGTGAGAGCGTTACACTAAAGATCTAAAGGTCCCTGGTTCCATCTCGGGTTTCGGCATCTTTTTTAAATTCATTGGCTTAAATTTTTTAATTAGTCGTTGTTTATGATGTTTCCCCTATAGTTGCTCTTTAACTGCGTTTTATGAATTTTAATTTTCATTATTTATATATTTAATAACTAACCTGTATGCCTGTCTGTAGCCTATGAACGCAATGTTGTTTCCCAAATTAATAATTGCGTCTTATTTCCTTTAAAATATAAACACTGCAATAGAGTTAAGAAACTCTTTAATTAAAAAACGCAGTTCTTGACTTTTGAAGTAGGAGGACGTGGAATACATTCTTTTTTGTTTACACAAATATAATATTTATGTAATTTATTTTTACAATTTTCCTATTGAACATGCTTGAAAAATTTAGTTTTATTAGTTTTTTATTGAAATTTTGATGCGATTACTAAATTTTTAATCAATTCAAACAAACTGCATATAATGACTCCTTCTTCCATAAAATATTTACTGTAATGTTGCCTAAAATGACACCGATAACAAAGCAAAAATCTGAGCTCAGATGACTAACAAGCATGAAACAGACTGGAGTCAGGGACTCTTGGTATGATGTACTCTTACTCTGGCTTGTGATTAGTTTTTACTGCGCAACAGGCCTAATGTTGTCAAACGTTCACCCTTTGCACTCACTGGATTAACTTTTGCAGTAAGCTTTTGCTTGTTACTATTTTTCCTGTTGGGCAACAGCCCAACAGGTCTTTAATCTTGATTTTGTATTCTTAGCGCGCTGCTAACGTTAAAATGCTCATGTGCGGCGTTTGTTTTACACGTCCGCCACCGTCAAATTGCACCCGTCTACCTACTTACTTACCTTGCTGGCTTGCTTCTGTTAATGTAGTTTCCGCCGTTACACAGGCATGGTATAAAAGAATACAATATTGTTTTCCCCGGAATCGATCCAACAGCCTTCGGTTTATGAGTACAACAGCTAAACCACTACACCATCTGCCTTCTTGTATTTTATAGCTAAGTGTGCCTAGTAAAATTTATTCCATAAGGTGCCTATGGTACAACATAGTTTTAGAATCTTTGCAGATAAAATGTTAACGACATCGGACATACATGGAAATCTGAACGTTTTGCAGTCTGATTAGCAGACAGGTCTATTAGTACGTGTGCATGAAAAATTACATGTTTAGCTGTCACAACAGGTTTACGATGGCCTCTGGCCAATGCACTTGAAAATTAAAACTTTTTGCTTACTGAATGTTTTTGCCGAAAATTGGATTTCTGTTGAGCAAGTGCTTATTTTGATCATAACTGTTGCCGTATGACTTATTTTTGTTATGTAACAGTTTGCATATAGTAGGGCAAAAAAGTTAAACTTTAACTTTAACTGAAATTGAAAAAGTTAGGGGTCTTACTTTAACTTTAACTTTAACTCCAAAAAAAGTTAGAGGTCTTACTTTAACTGCAACTTTAACTTAAATTAAAACAACCTTACTTTAACTTTAAATTAAAGTTATTTTAAAAAAGTTATATAAAAGTCATTGATTTTCGGCTTACTTTAACTTTAACTTAAATTGATGCCTGAGCCTACTTTAACTGTAACTTTAACTTAAATAGAAGCAATGGCCTTTACTTTAACTTTAACTTTAACTTAAATAAAAATGGTTTGACTTTTTTGCCC
Organism: Trissonchulus sp. WLG1_4; assembly: GCA_030248245.1. Classification (NCBI taxonomy): domain Eukaryota; kingdom Metazoa; phylum Nematoda; class Enoplea; order Enoplida; family Ironidae; genus Trissonchulus; species Trissonchulus sp. WLG1_4. Next base: position 24,793 of record JASANF010007548.1, read on the forward strand.
TAGCATATAGAGTCCCAATTGTGGGATAGTATGCATGCCACTTTCAGTAAATCATTTTCATTTCATTTTCATTTTTCATATGAATTCCAAAGGGTGTTCAGACATGTTAGTCCTAAAAGTAATAGTCTTAGGGTTTAGACATAGTCCGGAGTCTGGGCTGTCTCCGGAGACTGACTTGATGCATTCCACCTCAAAAGTACAGCGAGAAGTCACCAAAATCACACCGCCTGTTTTGTCTCAGGTCTGAGTTTGCCTCTCCCCCAGAGTGTCTCTGTAATGTGTGTGTGTGTGTTGTGTTGCAGACTGATGTATTACTGCCTGGGCCAGGAGTGAGTGGAGTGGAGTGAGCATGTCCAACGTGAGCATGTCGTGCGAGAGCATTCTGCTGCGGCTGTCGGTGCTGCGCTACACGTTCCGAGAGCGGGCGTGGCTGGGCCAGAGCATCCTGGTGTGCTACGGCGTCATCGCGACGACGGGCGCCCTGGGCAACCTGCTGGTCATGCTGGCCGTGCTGCGCCGCCCCAAGATGCGCACGCCGCGCAACTTCTTCGTCATGAACCTGGCCTTCTCCGATCTGACCATGTGCACGGTGACGGTGCCGTTCACGGTGGTGCTGCTGCAGGACACCTTCTGGACGCTGGGCGACCTCATGTGCCGCGCCGTGGCCTCGCTGCAGGGCATCAACGTGTTCGTGTCCACGCTCAGCATCACGGCCATCTCGCTGGACCGCTACATGCTCATCATCTTCCCCACCAACCCCCGCCTCCACAAGCTGGCGCCCGTCATCTGTCTGCTGATCGTCTGGCTCTGGTCGCTGCTCATGGCCTCGCCCATGCTCTTCTTCACCTACCTGAAGTACCCGCTGGAGAACGTGAGCGACGTGGTGCGCTGCGGCCTGGTCCGCCGGTTCCCCACCTGTCGCGAGCAGTTCCCCAAGCGGGAGTACCGCATCGCCTACTCGCTGGCCTGCTTCGCCTTCCAGTACGCCCTGCCGCTGGCCACGCTCGCCTTCCTCTACTGCAGCATTTCGCTCCGGCTGCGCGCGCGTCTCAACATCCGGGCGGCGGCGGCCCACGGCAAGGACTTGGCGGTCCGGGACTCGCGCAACGTGGAGCAGCAGCGCCAGAGCCGGGCCAACAAGCTGATTATCTGCATCGTGGTCATCTTCGCGGCCGTCTGGCTCCCGCTCAACATCTACCTGACCGTGGTCAACGTGGACGACAGCCTGGACCGCCCCGAGCAGTTCGCCTTCTGCCACATGGTCGGCATGCTGTCCGCCTGCGCCAACCCCATTCTCTACGGCATCCTCAACGAGAACTTCAAAAGGGAGTTCGCCTCCATGCTGCGTCTCCGCAGGATCGTCCAGCTGTTCGGGGGGACGGCCGACCGCATCCCGCACTCGCACGTGGAGTACTCGGTGGGCGTGTGTCGGACCCCCTCCTTCTTCCACCAGCGACGCCCCAAGAACACCCTCATCACCCACGCCCTGCCCCCCCTCTCCGAGTCCACCAAGACGCCCCTCCTCCAGCCCCCCTCGGCCAACCAGCACGGCAACGGGGAAACTCTGCCGGCCCCCCACCACCACCACACACAAGACACAATACTCTAACACTGCTCAGCACACAACGGGCATGCAAAATCAAGTGCCACGGACGCGTCAAATCTGTACATAATATATATTTATGCAATTTGTGTAATATGCCGATTAGGGTATGCAGTCTGCACAAAATCAAATCATCAATTTGCCAACCCTTTGCCACTAGGACGAGTTATTGTCCACTGCACTGACACTGTACTTAACGAGTTGCTGTTCCTGATACGCTACATGTTGAATGACCAAAGATTGCACTGAAGGGACACTAAACGACGGGTCATCCAAATGAAATACTGGTTTGTATTTATGGGTGAAGACGGTCTCAGCCAATACGCAGTGACCGTGTGCACTGTGCAGTACGGAAATATATACTTGTCCGTTACGGTTGTCCCTGTCTCTAACCACATGTCCGAAAAACAGTAACATACTGCTTTCACACTAAAAATTGTCCGCTGAGGAAGGGCTATTCCTTTTTCCATAACAACTACTGACGAGCTTTTGCTGACGAACAACGGGACACCTTTTCGGACAGGAATATATAAACTTTGCTTAAGGGCATACATGTACACGGGGTCTCAGTTTGGGGGGGGCTTGTCCCGAAATTTTCGACATCTTAGGGGGGGCTTGTCCCGATATTTTGTCCAAAAAACGCGAAAATTTCCAATTTTTCCCTAAAAATGGGAAATTTTTGTGAAATTCCGAAGTTTTTAGCGATGTTTTCGATTTTTTGGTCATTTTTGAAGCATTTTACGGCGATCAGAAGCGATTTTGGGTTTTCAGAGAGGGGGGCTTGTCCCGACTGGTCAAATCTGAGGGGGGGCTTGTCCCGGAATTTCAAATCTGGGGGGGGCTTGCCCCCCCCCCCCAGACCCCCCCCATGTACATCTGTGCTTAAGGGCCACTCATATTTACTGCCACTAACACCAACCACATGACAAAATCACGCCACCCTCTCCCACTGTGTGTTTATCACTTAATACCGGTATTAATAATAAAATTGGTATCAACAGTATTGTATTTAAGTTATGGTATCATATTGACGTCATATTTAATTTTTTTCCGAGTATGAAATATCAAAAGTATCATATTTAAATTCAAAGTATAGTATTTAATTTAAATTTTTCGTAAGTATCATATAACGAAAGTATCATATTTAAAATCAAAATATTGTATTTTTATTTAAATTTTTTCCAAGTATCAAAAATATCAAAACTATTTTATTCAAATTCCAAGTACATATCATATTTATAGGATATTAATTTAAATTATTTTGCGGTATCAACACAACAGTATTAGCTATTTCTCAGTCAACAAAAATATTTGCACAAGCAGGAGCAGACCCTAGACATACGATACGCCAGGGGTGGACGCAGGTTTGGTTAGGTAGGGTCGAAAAAATTTATCCCTGGGTCGACCCGCAGGTCCTCACTTCAGGCTGCGCGGGACGCTACATATTTTCAGACCCGCGAAACCTGAACGAATTAGGTACAGCGTAAAATTCCAATTTTACAGAAATTTGGGTTCTGCGTAACTGCGTAATAGTGCCATTCGGTTCAAGTCTCATGATCATCGGTAGATCATGTAGGACGGTATATATCCTAGAATGGTGGGTCAGTGGGTCAGACGATACCCTCCATGTCGCGGGTTGGGTCGCAGGTTGCAAATTCTAAACCGCATCCACCCCTGTTGTATGTACCTGCAAATAGTGGCGTGATTTGTTTATAAATTTGGTGGGCAGAACGGAAAGACGGCTGTAAGTATGAATGCGGCCGAAAATGTATCAACATAATTTTACACGTCCATCAGTCTTACACACAAAGAAGCCATATTATGTGACTGTAATAGGTATGTATTTTGTAATTACTCTGTTTTTATATATCCTAACTGATTACAACTTAAATGCGGCTTTGGTTATGTAGGTTGTTGTTGTCGACGTGTCTCAGAATTTAGAAATAATATACAATAGCCAGACACAGACAAACGCAGTATATAACTGGAAATAAAAGTGCCCAATAGCAGGACGCTCATCCCGTGCCCCAGCCGGACAACAGCCCACTCAAACCCGACCACAAATTGCAAGGCGTAGATCATGCACTTGGCAGATTTTTTTGGTACGACACGAATATAGTTTTGGAAATATCTAGCCAAAGCGGCCACACATTTACACAACTTGACCTATTGGCCCTTTTTGCAGAAACCCTGACTTTGGCACAATGCTACCAGCAACAATTCATCACAGCACTGTCTTTATAGGCAAACACCAACCACACCAACCAGCAAGGCAGTACTGGCAGGGCATAGTTTCAATGGCAAGGGACTAACGACCAATTGCATCAACTTATTCTCCAGTTATTCCACAATAGTTATTCTCCAACTATTTCATTGCCCCATTCAAGAACAGGTCGAGAATAACTTATTCTCCCAATATCCAATGAAAGTTTAGCTGCATCATTTTCTTCAAATAGCACTCATTTTCATCCAATAGCACATACAACCAATAAAACTCGAGAATACGCCTAGGTAGCCCCCGTCTACAGATTTGCTATGAGAGCACATTTGTTTCTCGTCCGCTCACCGAAACTATGTCGACTCGGGACCAGTCAGTAACTTGATTAAGACGGAGAACGAACAGAGTGAGCTTTTTAAAACAATTTTGTTTTGCTATTTTTCACATTAAATATGTAACTCAGAAGCGCAAATAGCACAAAATATGTTGAAAACTTGCAACTTGTCGACTTTTTAAAAAAATATTAGCTTCTTTTCGAGCTATTCCTGATACAGGAATAACATTAACATAGCAGGAGAACAGCTGGAGAATAAGCTATTCTAAAACTTTGGTTGGAGCAGTGATGGTTGCTATTCTTGAGGTATTCTCGAGCTATTCCTGAGCTATTCCCAAAGTTACAGAATAACTATTCTCGAGCTTAAATGTTGGTGCAATTAAAACTTATTATATTCCTGAGCTATTCTCTAGCAATTCTGTTTTGGTGCAATCCAGTGTAAGAGGCTTAAGGATATGGCGGATTGCAACTTCAGATACTCCAAAACAATTTACGTAAACTGAATGAATACCGTTTGTACTGTGTTATTCGCCAGGGGAACTGAACTGAAGACCAATCTTTGATAAAACTTAGATGAGTAAATTGGTAACAAAATCAAACCAATAAAAACCACACCAAGACTGCTGCCATGGTATTTATTAAAACTGTGCATTACGAACAACATTCTGCTATGTACAAACAGCACAAATAATCTGAAGCACACCCTCCCTGACAGGTACCCTCATCCCGCTTCCCTTCGACCGCCTCTACTCTTGCCAAGTTGTAATTTTTTTTTTTTGGGGGGGGGGGGTTCTATCATCGTTACGGCAAAAAATTGTTGAGTCGGATTGGTAGTTTGGTACGATGGGACGCGGGCTGCCATTTCTTAATTTTGACCAGCTACAAATCTCTAAACACGAGTCAAAACAGTTTAGTTTATACAAGTGTATTACTGTCCGTTCCGTACTGTCAGTGTCCGTGTCCGGAAGGTTGCCCGCAGTTTCCTTGTCTCTAAGTAGCCTGCATTCATCCTTTTAATGACACTCTGAAGACAGCTATGCTTACGTACACGAACAGAAGCTTAACTGAATTCAACTTAACTTCCAGACATCTGAACAGCCTTTATGGACACTCTCGGAAAACTTTTTAGCGACATATGGACAAGTATGAATCAAGCTACTATTACAGACACGGACACGGGCAGCCCTTACGGACCAGTATGCATAACTTATATGAAAGTATATTGATACTGTAACAGCCCGGGAAGATGAGTAGGACTGAGGTGTAGTCAGGGTGGGGTGAGGGAGGGCTTTGTGTCCGGGCGAGTGGCGGGGGCAGTGAGGAGGGAGAGGGGGGAGAGGGGGGGCAGGAGCAGGGGGCCTCTGGGGCCAGCGTCCACCTCCACGGCCAGATTCCAGGGCTTGATGTCCATGATGCTGCTGGCCAGGGCACTGATGGGGCCAGAGGAGGGCTTGGGGGGGTCCCAGGGGGGCAGGAGGGAGTTCTGTCCGGTGGCCACGCTCTCCACGATCTGCTCGATGCTCAGCTCCATCTCGGGCGTCTGGGGCTGGCGCTGGGGGGCCGTCGTTGCCATGGCCGTGCTCTCGCCGCCTGGCCCCCCAACCTTGGCCTTCTTGGCCCGCGACGGTCGGCTCTGACTGCCCGAGCCGGGGGGCGCCCGCTTGCGCGCTGGAGGGGCCGGGGGCCGGGGCGGTTGGGCTGAAACACACAATACAAACCCATCACTAAAACTATCTCCAGGACGGTTTCGCTACAGCACAGGTCCCTTTCTCAGTTTCTTACCTTATCCAATCCGCTAGCTTTTCATCTCACCAACAGCTCAAACATCATTCCATTCTATTCCATAAAAATTTAACGTTTTCCGAAAAGGCAAAAAATTTAAAATGCGTATTTTCTTTTTTGACCTGGTAGAGATAGCAATGTGTGTTTATGAAATATCTGGCATATTATTAGTGGGGGGGGGTAGGGGGCGCCCCCCCCCCATTTTGAGCCCCCCCATAATATAATATAATAATATAATAAGCCCCCCCATATAATAACCATTTTTTCTGTATCACCATTGTAAAAATAGTGTTTTATCGTGAAATTGGTGCGCCCCCCCATTTTGGTCGACGCCCCCCCATCCATGGGGGGCTGCCCCCCGCCCATAAAATTTTGCCTAAAAATATGGCAGAATATGTAGGGAGGTCTACATTGTACTGGCACCAAAATTATCGGGTAGTAAGCGTTTAATCCCGCTGCGGGGAAATTCATAAAAAACCGTGAGCGGGATAGGCGTAGGTAGTGAGAAGTCAGCCTTTAGTTGCCACACAATTGATCGCCCACCTGTCGCGGCAGGATTGAGCTGGACAGGATGGCCTGCAATGGTGACGGGCGTGGGACCAGACACGTCGGCGGCCTGCAAGACAGAGGGTGGCGCCAAAGAGAGGGGCGTGGGGGCTTTGGCTTGTTCCTGGAGCGCGGCGTCCTCCAGCTGTTTGTCCGCTTCCTCGCAGACCGCCCAGAAGATGCTCTCCTCCAGGGCCGCGCTGGGGTCCTGCAATCACCACACCTACCTCATTCTTCGCCGCTGGGCCGAGTCACCAATACGCCCAAAATGTGTTTGCAAAGCAAATGCTTTACATACAGCACTGTGTGTAAAACAGCACATCTATAAACATGTACAGTACAGACCGCTGTACGGTTATACCATGCATGCTGTACGTAGTTGCTGGCAGGAGACTGCACAGTTGTCAAAATCGTACTCAATAAATTTGTACTCCTATTCGTCATATAGCCGATTTGGCCTAGCGGTGACACGCCACCTCTATGGCATGAACATGAGGCCGTCAATCCCAGGCAGTGATTGGGTGCCTAGAGGCTGCATGTGTGTGCTAATGTGCAGCATCGGGAGTGCGCGTAACAAACGGGGCGGGATGAGGTTCGTTTGACCAAAAGTGTAACTTACAGCGTCTGGAATTTCCAGCGAAACTTCCATGAACTTGTCGCCGTAGTTGCTGAGACGGTAGATGAAAAATCTAAATCACAAACAGTTGACTCAACCAAGAGTACATACAGAAAACGGTCTGACTGTTCACTGTACTCTTCATATCCATATCACTATTCCCTATTTTAGTCGACGTCTTGATTTCAGAGGCAAACCTAGTGTTTGTAACCGAATAAGAATTTCGGCCGGCCGGCTAAAATCAGACGGCCGGTTAAAAACACCGGCCGACCAGCCAGATTCGACCGACTGACAACATTAGGCCGGCATAAGAATCCGGCAGGCTACGTTATGCCGAAATGACGCTGTGGATTTGGATGAAATGGTTTTGTCTGAAGATTCGGCCGCTCCGGCCAGCTGGTTTTCACGGACCGCGGCAGCCGGCAGCTTACGCGCCCGGTCACAAACACTAGGGAATCCCTCTATATATGCATATATACTCGAGGTCTTAGGCACAGATGTACATGGGGGGTCTGAAGGGGGGCAAGCCCCCCCCAGATTTGAGATGTCGGGACACGCCCCCCTTCAGAATTGACCCACCAAGACAAGCCACCCTCCTTCATGTTAAAAGAAAGGCGCCTGAACACTCAAAAATTTCCTCAGATCGCTTAAAAATGCTGCAAAATTGAGCAAAAAGCGAAAAAAAACTGCTAAAAATGGCCAAATTTTGCTGAAACTTGCCTTTTTTGGCAAAAATTTGAAATTTTTGCGTTTTTGTGCGCTCAAGCTCCCGAAACATCGGGACAAGCCCCTCCTAAAATTTCGGAAATTCCGGGACAAGCCCCCCCAGACCGAGACCCTGTGTACATGTATGGTCTTAGGGCCCATTCCTTTAGCAGACTAAACGAGTTGATTTTAGTTGCCACTCGAAAACATCCGCATTAAACGGTTGACACTGCCACTCTAAAACGCCACCTAAGGCTCGATTCAAACTTACATTCAAGTCCGTGCAGCCGACTAAATTACAAAATAATGACGCCACTAATAGTGTATAAGATCGTCATGTGGAGTAATTATGTTGTAATCTTGCCGGCTGAACAGACATACAGCTGTAAGTATGAATCGACCCTAACAATACTGTTAGCGTGCACAGCTTTTTAGTCAAACCAAGAGTACATAATAGCTTCTCACTCTATATAGAAGAAGAGTGAGACACTCTCCAGCCTGTCTGTGTTCTAGCACAGGCAGATGCGCTGGTCGTTTTCAGACTACATGTTGACATTCTATTCAACATGTGGCTGACCAATCAGCGCGTAGATTCCCTGCGTAACACACTTTAGTATATAATCGCTGATGCGTTGATAAGGATTAAGATAGGGATAAAAGCTTAATAACTCATTATTTATTCATAGTCTGCTTGCAAAAACATTAAAAAAGGTTTGCAAATACCTCTAGGGATATTTTGGCAAACTTTCAGCGAAAATGATTGAGAAACTTTTGAGATATAAACTTTTCTGAATTTCTTCAAAGTTTCTCAATCAATTTCGCTGAAAGTTTGCCAAAATATCCCCAAAGGTATTTGCAAACCTTTTTTAATGTTTTTACAAGCAGACTATGAATAAATAATGAGTTATTAACCTTTATCTCTATCCCGTCTTATGATTGGAGCACGTGCACAGGCGTCTGCCAATCAGAGAATAGAAGCTCGCTTCTGATTGGCCAGTCACATGTTGCATAGAATGTCAACATGTAGCCTGAAAACGACCAGCGCATCTGCCTGTGCTAGAACACAGGCAGGCTGGAGAGTGTCTCACTCTTCTTCTATTAGAGTGAGACGCTATTATGTACTCTTGGTCAAACTAAACGGACTTAACTATGCATGCTAACGTCAAGCCCGCAATGCGCATGACTATCAGACGCGCCAAAGCATCGTTTAATCCGAGCCCTCGTGTGCATAACTTGTCCTACAGAGTTGTCGGACTTGCACTTACAAACACGCCAAAAAAGGCGAAATGAAAATTTTCTAAATCATTCCTGATCGCTCAAACTATTGCTCATTTTAAAGCATTCTTCAACAATCAGGGCAAATACACTCCAGGACCCGGTTTCATAAAAAGTATATTAGTACATATTAGTGCTAATATACAACTAATAACTAATTATTAGTTCATTAGTTGCAATATTAGCGTTGCATAACTAATGAACTAATGACTAATTATTATTCATTATTCATTAGTGCATTAGTTTCTAATTATTAGCACTAATGAACGTTGCAGGTTCATAAAATTACTAATGAATGAATGTTCATTAGTCGCTAATTACTAATATATTAGTATTAGGTGATCTGCGACCAATGAATGATTCATTAGTGAAGGTTTTGAGCTTGTTTTGACCAGTTTTTGGTTACAATACAACTAAGTAGGGTTAAAATCACTCAAGTGTTTGCTTGGTATGTTTATAAGGAGAGTAAGTTACTCTAAAAACCATGTATTAGCGCTTGTCAAAAAGTATCTCCTCCTTAAGAGAGGTGATGTTTCATTCAATGAGTATGTAATTCATCGTAATACAACTGCAGCAGCGCTCACGGAATAAGATGCAGGGATGCATATTGCTTCTCGTGCTGTCGATTTTTGGACATAGTTTATCGGATATTTGTAATCCATAATAGGCTGACGGATAAGGATCCTAGCTAAAACTTAAACCTAAGCTCACACAATGATTAGAAAGCGTCGTGTCATAGTGTGCCACATGGAACACCGTCATGAAGAGGTGTCCACATTCGGAAAGTCAAAATTGCGGTTTTTGAATTCCGTTATTTTTTCACATTTGATATACTCATAGAAAATCCAGGGCAAAAAAGGTAGAAAATTATTTATGACAGTTATTGCTGTAATTTTAACACAAAAACAACATATTCGCATAAATAGTTGCTAATGCACCAACATGAAAATGCATACTTTTTTATGAAAAATACGAACAAGGAACAGAAACTTAGGATGTCGCAGGACCAACAGCAAACTGTTGTGGCCGATGTTCAATTTAACGAAATGTCTCTTTTGAAAGTTTAGCAGAACACAATGAATAAAATTTTAATTTTGGCTACTAGTGAAGGTGTTCCGACTGGCCCAACAGGTTTACGGAGTGCACGTGACGAGTTGTTCTTGATGGGTACTGAAAAATTGCAAGTGCAACTCACATTAATGGAAATGACAAACAAACAACGAATGATAAAACAACAAGCTAAGTTTTCGGCAAAATAATTCAGTGAGCATCGAGCAGTAACTTTTAAGTACATTGGCCAGAGGCCATCGTAATCCTGTTGGGCAGGTAATAAATCTCAGCCAAAAGCTTCAGCAATTGGCAGGTAGCTATTATTAAGGCCGTGTTTACATTTCAGCTTTTTTTCAGCTGCTCGAGCAGCTGAGAAAAGCTGCAGCTTTTTTTTATCTGCTCGAGCAGCTGGAAAAAAGCTGGAGCAGCTGGAAAAAAGCTGGAGCAGCTGAAAAAATGCGGATAAGTATGGCGGTCACTATAGACTAGATGCTCCGTTTGTCATGACAACGCTGCAGTTCCAGCTTTTTTTCAGCTGCTCCAGCTTTTTTTCGCCGTTTCCGGCTTTTTTGCAGCTGCTCGAGCAGCTGAAAAAAAGCCGGAAATGGCGAAAAAAAGCTGCAGCTTTTTTTCAGCTGCTCGAGCAGCTGAAAAAAAGCTCAATGTAAACACGGCCTAAGTGAAGTTTCATTAGTTACTGAAAATATCTACACATAACTTCTACGGATTTGGGTTGTCGAGTTGTTAGTATCGCAGATTCGCAACCATAAGAGGCCATCGTAAACCTGTTGGGCAGCTACAGAATAAGTGTTTTAAAAAGCGAATCTTTTTACAGCAACTTAAACTGCAAAATCTGAGACAAATTTCGGCAATTATAAGTAGTTTAGTAAGTTATAGGTAGGTTGTTTAATATTAACTGACATTAAATAACTAAAACTCATGTTTACTGATGGAATGATTACGTTTAGTCAAGCATAATCACCATTCACCTATAACATGTGTGTGCCCTCTGTGGCCGAGTTGTTAGTTTAGTAGATTTGCAACCATGGCGTTACCGGTTCGAATCCTAGAAGACGACTTTATGTCAGCCTTTTGCATTTTCAATTTACGCTCACACAACCATGAAAGTGGCAACTCGGTGAGTTACAAGGCGTTCTCATGTGACAGATGCAAAGCTACGCTAGAAGACGTCGAAAACACACTCCGCACTTTGCCACTTTAACGTTAACACTGCCTTAGGATTCCAAAATCAAAATTAAGAATCTGTTGGGCTGTGGCCCAACAGGAAAAACATACTCCGTACATTAACACTTTAACGCTAGAACAGTGGTTAGATACCAGAATCAAAATTAAAGACCTGTTGGGCTGTGGCCCAACAGGAATAAACACTGTTTTCTCTACCAAAACATATCAACACGGCATTTTTAAGCACATATAACGAACTTATTTTACATTGACATTCATAACTATTACGACATCTTTTTCACCGTCTTCAACCTCTACCGAAACCTCTTGAAAATTACACATTTAAAAAGAGGGGTCTCTGAGCTTTCAAATGATGTATTGCAATCACTAAATGGTGATGGCAGTCCAAAGTTGCTAGCGAAAACGTGAGGTCGTCGCAGCTGCGATGTGTGCTATTTATTCATTAGTAATAATTAGTACTAATGAATCTGATAACTAATAATTGGACGATAAAAAATTATATGAAACGCTCATAATTGGAACTAATGGAAAAACCACTACTTACTAATTATTAGTAATTAGTAATTATTAATTCTTTATGAAACCGGGCCCAGAGCACCATTTTTCTCAGCAGCCAGGAGCCCAGGAGGGGTGCTTGTCCCGACAGGATAATCTGAGTGGGTGGGGCCGCCCAGACCTTCCTTCATGTACCCCTCTACCTTCAATCATGTCCCGTTTAAGCACACAGCCAACTGAACATATTAATTCACGGCAGGGGGAGGTGTTAAATTCTTCATATTTCAGAAGACACACTTGCACTGAAATCCAAACAACGTGCTACTTTGGCCAGAGTATCGTGCTGACATAGGAACCCTATCCTGTTAGGTACTATCCCGATAAAGCTAACAACCCATCCATAAATACATATCCACTGCTGTTTGTGATCCTCTGGACGTCGGTGGCTGACTGTGCATGCCAAATATGCCGGACCAACTCACTCCTTCAGTCTCCTGAGCTGCTGTATTTCCTTGCGCACGAAGGAGATGCGATGCAGCAGACGCTCGCTGTTCTGCAATAACAATTGATCAAGTGCACATCCGCAATCTATCACCATCTACACTCCAGTCCTATCCATCCACCCAATGACCGTCTGGTTGTGCGAGCACTGGAGAGGTGGCGTGGCCTGTTCGCTGTCAGCCAGTTCTTGCACCAAGACAACCCAGTGTTCCCCTCGTGGGTGGGTTGGGTTGGCTCGAAAAATTTGAGCCGTGGGTCCACTAATTTTTTTTCGACTAAAAATCACCATGTCGGCCTCCAATTTTACAGAAATTTGAGTACCCTGTATAAGGTACATATGTAGTAGTGTTTGGCCGATACCAAAAAATACCGATAACCGATACCAATACCGATACCGATAAAAAAAATACCGATACTGATATTTTCTATGAAATGTGTATATACGTATACCATGGACTGTGGTATGCATATACAGGCATATATATTATACAGTATTTCTATGGACTTTATATACACACTACATAGACTACAGGCAATGGTCGACAATGGTTGACACCACTTGCGGTTGGTTGGAGAAGATCCCCAGCAAAACATTCGCCCACGGAGGGGGAGGAGTCGGAGGGACACCAGAGTATGATCCCGGCCCCGTCGGGGAACAACTTGTTCACCATGCGTCTTGTTTGAGTGTATAAATTTGAAAAATGGCAGCGTGGCTGAGTGGTTCTAATCTCAAGGTTGGAGGATAGAGTCCTAGCTAATCACTTATATATAATATGTATTGCTTCTGCCAAAGTGCAACCCAGAGTATGATCCCATGGGATCGGTAAATTGGTACTACAATAATTTGGAGCAAAAAGGGGTCCGTGTGAAGCATTATACCAGGGTTTTTTTGTGCAAAATACTGTGCATTTGCACAATTGAAAAGAATTTTGCACAGTCTAAAATTATTTTGCACAAACTTTGCACAACCTTCCAATCCATAAGAATTGACAGTCCGGCGTCCTCTCTGCACGAAGAGAACCTCTTTGGTTCTGAGCCCCAAAAATTTTTTGGCACGTCCCGCGTTAGCCAATTTACAGAGAAATTTCTGAGTTTTTTACCTTGCACCTGTTTATGTTATGTATATACATAAACCCAAATGAACGCAGACAGTAACCTATTCTACCCAAGGAGCCACCAGACAAGGGCATTTTTGCTGACTAGTATATATACATGGACGAAAATTACACAAGAGAGCTCTTGAAGCTCGAACAAAAACTTTTGTTTTTTTATTTCAAATGCTTTCATAGTTGAGGGCGAGTCGGAAAAAATTTCTGATACGTCTCCAGATGACCAAATTCGGTCTAAAAATTGGAAAAATCGCCAATTCTTTTCTGGGGGCTGCCGCCCCCCAGACCCCTACAACTTGTGGTTTAGTGATCTTGTGTTTGTAAAGCGTCTTATAAGAGTTAAAATGAGTTATAAGAGTTAATAATTCTAAAAAAGATCCTGCTTCTGGGGGCTGCCGCCCCCAGGCCCCCGCGTTTATTTTGCTATTTCGACTAAGTGTGGCTTCAAATTATGTTTTCAATGCAAATTTTATTTTCAAGTTTTATAAATGCGCTAGCGTCTGGGAGCTGCCGCCCCGAGACCCCCGCAGCAATTTTATGTGACATATGTTACACGGACTGACACAGCTGAAAAAGTTTTTCTGGAGGCTCCCGCCTTCAGACCCTTGCAACGTTGCGGCTTATATACTATTCCTGGTTCTCATCTTTCATCAAAGCCTATGCATGTCTACACGAGTACATTATGCTGCAATTACATATGTAATACACTGTCTGATGTGTCGTTCTTAATTCCTATCTATTGTTCTAATTTCCCTAGCGGAAAAATTTCTGATACTTCAGTTGACCAAATTCTGCCTAAAAATTGAATAATTCTTAAATTTTTTCCTGGGGCTACCGCCCAACCCTGCAACTTGGTGGCTTTGCTTTGCTTTTTGGCTAAAATGGTTAACAATTGCATTTTTGATCTTACTAAAAATCAAAACGTGATTCCCCCATGTTCTGGCTGCCGCGATTCCGCAACCACATTGGTAATAGAGACATGCAAAAAGTTCAGTCAAATTAGCAATTGCGCAATGCTGACTTTGCGCTTCTGGAATTTTCAACCTTATTTTAGGCTGAGTGGGTTAAAATTTGGATACAAAAAATTTGCACACTGCAAAAGTAAAATGCACAGTCAAAAAGTATTTTGCACAGATTTTGCACACTTTCGAAAACGAAACTAAAAACCCTTTTCTTCGCAACTTAGCCATTCTCGAAGTGGTAGTCATTGTGTAGTCATTCTATTATGTAACAGAGCTTTGTAACAGAGATGAGCACCGCACCCGAGGCTGGAAACGCCAAACGAAATTATCTATCCGTGGGTCGCCTTTACCCTATTTATTTATGAAAAATGGCCTTGATCATATTTTAGCGATTTTTGTTTGAATTTTGACCGAAAACTTTAAAAATTGCAACTTTTTTGGTTGAGCAAGGTAAAGATTACATCAGTTTGGGGAAAGGCGTAAAAATTGCATCGGTATCGAGGGTGTGGAGGGGATCCCACCCATAGCGTGAATAAGGGGTATCCAAAGTTTACTGTTGTTACATTTTGAGTAAAAGTAGTCATATATTTATGCCAGAAAGTTGCAGCATTATACTGCACGCACAGCCCACAGATAATTATGCATTTATGGTCAATGTTTGAAGAATAGGTAAAAGCTGTCGGACTCAGCCGATTTGTGTGTATACATATTTGCGCACATATACGTACTGTTTCGATCTATAAGTACGTATATGCGCGTGCAGCGCGGCGAACCTAATTTGCATATTCAGTTCGTCGCGCTGGCTACAGTTTGTCTAGACTGTTGCTGTTCAGTTCGGTTAGAATAAAGTGAAGTTTTGGGGTAGTGCGGTTGTTTCGTTTTTTCTCTGGCTGTCCCAATCATTTAATGTTAGTCCCAGTTGGATTTGACATGGTCCTCGGAATTTGAACCAGCGATAGTTTTTTTGTTATTGTTTGCATTTTTATAATGTTTATGCCTTTTTTATATAATTGTAATCAGTCGCGCAGGTTTGCTGCCGACTTTTTTTCTGTTAGTTTGTAATTTGTAGAGTCGCGTGGGGATTGCCACCGACATTGTAGTTGTCCGTTGTTACGCTGAGTTGCAGCTGACTGATCGCCTTTTTGTCACGCTGAGTTGCAGCTGACTGTTATTGTTTTGTTGTCACGCTGAGTTGCAGCTGACAGATGTCTCTTTGTCACGCTGGGTTGTGGCTGACCGATGTCCTTTTGTCACGCTGAGTTGCAGCTGACTGATACCACCCTTTTGGCTTTTGCAGTCGCGCGGATGTTGCCGCCGACTTTGTCTAGCGTAGTCTAGCGTAGACATTGCTGCTAACTGTCTGTGTACGTCTAGGTAGCATTTAATCGTACCGGATTGCGGTCGATTGTTGACCTACTTCTAGCTGAAAACCTTTCGCTATGTCGTCTGATGAGAAACTTTTGTCCTTGCGAAAGCAACAAAAGTCTGCGGCAAAAACTAATGCTCAAAAGGAACTGAAGAAAGCAGAACTGTTTCTAGATCCTAGTAGTACACTAGAAGAAGAACAAATGGAGGTAACAATAGGCAAACTTCAGTCATACAGGAAAACTTTGCGTGAGCTCGACTCGATGACATAATACTAGTGTCATATGATAATGAGGAACGCTTTGCAGCCGAAACGGCCAAGTCTATGGATTTTGACGAGAAATTACTGGATGCGAGCACAAGAATCATCACGCGCATTCATGTGTCAAAAACAATTCAGAATGGTCCTCAAATTTCAAATGAAACTCACAATAGCTCCGTAGACAAATCACATCAAGCAACAGTGAGACTGCCCAAGCTGCAAATTTCCAATTTTAGTGGTGATGCACTAAAATGGCAGGAGTTTTGGGACAGCTACGATGTCGCAGTACATAGCAATAGCGAGTTGACTCCTATCGAAAAATTCACTTACCTCAAATCTTTTCTAATAGGAGACGCTTTGCGGATAGCTGATGGCTATCGACTGACGACAGCTAATTACGAATCTGTAATTTCTACGCTGAAAGAGCGCTACGGGGATCCACAAATAGCAATTTTCTCACATTTCGAAGCGATGCTTGCCATCCCAACAGCAAATCATGAATTATCGCAGCTACAAGATGTGTTCGACAATTGCGAAAAACACATACGTAGTTTAGTCGCTCTAGGGCTGCCTGAAGAAACCTTTGGGCAAGTTTTTACGCCGATTGTGTTGTCAAAACTACCCAAATTCGTCCGTATGGAGCTTCACAGGAAAATAGGGACAGACAAATGGACACTCAAATGGACAATGAAGCTTCGTGAGCTGCTAAAGGGTGAGCTGCACGCACGCGATATGAGTCAGCGCACCTTAGGAGCAGTTGCTAGTGGAACTAATGGAACCGACGGAGCAACTGGTGGTAAGGCGATGGTAAAGAACTCCAGTTTTCCGAAAAACCGGCACCCATTCAAGCAACATAAAGTAGTCCCCACCTCATCTTCGCTAGTAAATACCTCTACAGATCGAACTGCTCGTTGTGCTTACTGTGGAGGAGGTCACTACAGCGATCAGTGTACCTCATACACAGATGTTTCTTCTCGACGCCAACGATTGGGGGGACGTTGTCTTTCGTGCTTGACACCAAACCATCGTGTCCGAGACTGCCGGCAACGACGACCGTGCTACTATTGTAACAAGTCCGGCCATCACAGAAGTTTGTGTGAGGCCAAGTTTGGACCAAGGGTGAACACTAAATCCAGAAAACAGGATTCCTCACTACCAGTTGCCAGTCTGAACGTAGACTCCCCTGAATTTTTACCGGCTCCAACGGTAAATTTGTTGTCCCACGGTGAACAAACTGTTTTGCAGACAGCAATAGCCAAGGTTGTCGGTTCTCAGGGACAGCAATCGACCAGACTGCTCTTCGATACTGGCTGTTCTCGATCATTTATCACCACTCGTTTGTGTACACAAATAGGAGCCAGATACAAAGGAGAGGACATAATTTCAATTGCCGGTTTTGCTGATTCGAAAAGAAAAACAATTCGGTACAAAGTATACGAATTTGATGTGGTAAATCGGGACGGTAGCCAAATCACCCTTACAGCGAACGCAACGGATGTTCTGACCTGCCCTGTTCAACGTGTTTCTCTTGACGTTGAACGATATTCATTCGTCAAATTGATACCCCTCGCGGAACCCCTAATTTCAGAACCTCAGATGGTCGATATTGATATATTGATAGGGGGTGATTATTACTATAACTTCGTCGGTGCAGAGCAGATAAATGCTCTAGCGGTATTGTGTTTCTGTCGTCCACGTTGGGGTATATAGTGGCGGTAGACTGGAAGCGCCCACATCAGCTGAGCGCACAGTGTCAGCCATGCTGCTGACCAAAATGAGCACGATACCTGAATCGAACTTCGAACTTGAACGATTTTGGCGATTAGAGGATATAGGCATCAAGGATCTCCCAGATACTGTTGATGACGAAGTGGCCCAGTGACGAAGTGGCCCAAAATATTTCAGTGACACTATTCGATATAATAATGGTCGGTATGAGGTTAAGTGGCCTTGGAAAGAAGGGGCGGATAAGTTACCCGACAACTACTGGCTTTCGCGGGGACGACTGAAGTCGTTGCTGAAAAGACTTGCAAGCATGCCTGACATTTTAGCCAAGTATAACGACACAATACAAGAGCAGATGGAAAGGCAGATAATCGAAACAGCCCCCGAAAAGCCGGATGGGGATAAAATACACTACATACCCCACCATTGCGTAATTACGCCTCAAAAATCTACGAAGTTACGAGTGGTATATGACGCCTCAAGTAAAAGCAAAGCAGCGGAACCGAGCTTGAACGACTGCATCTATAGGGCCCCCGTAATTCTAGCTAACCTTTGTGGCTTACTCCTTCGCTTCCGGCTCCATGCAGTCGGATTAGTCAGCGATATCGAGAAGGCATTCTTGCAAGTTATGTTGCAGAAGCCTGATCGCGATGTGACTCGGTTTCTGTGGGTCAAAAATATTTTGGTCCCACCTATACCAGACAATATAACTGAGTATCGGTTTTGCCGTGTCCCCTTCGGAATAAACGCTAGCCCTTTCCTTTTAGCCGCTACTATTTCCCATCACTTGACGACAGTCGGGACTCCTGTCGCAAAGGAAATTTTGGACAATGTCTATGTCGATAATGTGCTTGGCGGACGAAACTCAATCACGGATGCCTATTACTTTTACTGCGAAGCTAAGAGGCTTTTTCAAGGCGCTTCCATGAACCTCCGTGAATGGTACTCTAATGACAAACAGGTCACGAGTAAAATCAGCGAGACTGACCGCGGAAAGGGAAACTGAACTAAAGTGTTAGGAATCAATTGGGACTTGAATTGTGACTCACTTCACTGCTCAGTCGGAAATTTTGACGAATCTTCGGTACGAACTAAGCGTCAGTTTTTAAAGGCATTAGCTAGTGTCTTTGACCCTTGTGGTTTTTTTTGCACCCGTAACGGTTTGTGGAAAAATTATGCTCCAGAACCTCTGGAAACAGAAACACGCTTGGGATGACCCGCTACCGACGGATCAGTTAGAGGCAGGAAAACTAATTTTAGCTCAGTTTAAGCGAATTCCTGAAGTTGCCATTCGAAGGCGATATTTCCTCACCAACACTAATTCATCCAAGTACGAATTACACTGCTTTTCGGATGCCTCTGCTAAAGCCTACTCAGCAGTGGTGTACTTGCGCGCCGAAACAAATTCAAAAGTAACAACTGCCTTAGTCTTTGCCAAAACGAGAGTTAGCCCCATAAAAACTATCAATTCCTCGATTAGAATTGATGGCGGTGGTTATTGGTACTCGAACTTTACACTTTGTTGAGTCTGATTTTCGACTACCAATTTCAAGGAAGCATCTGTGGTCAGATTCTCAGTGCGTGTTACACTGGGTTTTAGGCAAAGAAGTGTTTACAAGATTTGTTCAGAATAGGGTCAAAGAAATTCGCAGTAACGAATCCATCGTTTTCGCCTATGTTCCTACGAATCAGAATCCCGCTGATTTACCCTCCAGAGGTATAGATCTGTCGAAACTATCTGATTCCGACTTGTGGTGGTACGGACCAGCTTCGTTGCAACTGGAAAACCGTCATAGCCCTCCACCACTGAGTGGCTGAGCCCCATTAGCCCAATTAGTAATTCGGTTCCAAACGCGGATACCTTGAACGAAACAGTTGCTCCTGTCTTAGACCATATCCCTATGCTCATAGATTTGACCAGATTTTCGTCTTTGATCAAACTATTAAGAGTAACGGCATGGGTTTTCTGGTTCATTGGAGTCACTCGAAAGACTACGTTTAAAAGGGGTGCTTTAACAGCGGAGGAAATACAATCGGCAGAAAACTTCTGGATAAAATCGACTCAAAAAGATTGGTTTCCAGGCGGTGTTACAAACTCGAAGCAACCGACTGTGAGACAACTTGGGCTATTTACGGATAAGCAAGACATAATACGGTGCCGTGGCTGCTTGGAAAATGCCAACCTACCGTTTTCAGCCAAACACCCCGTGGTCTTGCCTCGCATACCCAATTGGTTCACACATTTAGTCATTCTTGACCACCACTATAAAGTAGCCCACACCGGTGTGAAACATACCCTAGCAAGTCTCAGAAACCAATACTGGATCATAAACGGCCGTAGTGGGGTGAAGAAAACTCTTCGCAGTTGTAAACTTTGTCGTAAAATCTCGGGGGGTCCCTTTCGTGTTCCAGCTGAGCCCCATCTCCCCGATTTTCGAGTCAGCGACTCTATACAGCCGTTTACGCAGGTCGGCATAGACTATTTGGGTCCTCTCTTCATCCGATCCTATGACGACTGCCACAAAAAGGTCTCGCTTTGCTTGTTCACGTGCGCGACGATTAGAGCTGTGGTCCTCGAGGTTGTCGAAGACCTGTCGACATCTCAATTTCTCCTTTGTCTTCGCCGCTTTGTGGCAAACTACGGAAAGCCGGACTTGATTATTTCGGACAATGCACGTCAATTTCACACCGCTACGCGGGCCATTGACAAATTGTGGACTCAGGTATGCCAATCAGACGAAGTACAAAATTTTGCCGCAAACCGAAAAATCCAATGGAAGTTCGTAACAGAATTCGCGCCTTGGATAGGGGGTTTTTACGAACGCATGATAGGCATCGCTAAGCGTGCGCTGAGGAAAACTCTAGATCATGCAAAATTATCAGTTATTGAATTACAGACGGTCGCTATAGAAATTTCGTCAATAATTAATACGCGCCCACTATGTTATCTAGATGATGAAGTAGGCGGCCCAGCATTAACACCTGCGCATTTTTTGATGCGAAATCGGGTCAGATTTCCTGATTTCGAAACTCAGTTTCCGGAGTATTGTCCGAAACTATCAACAACAGACAAGCTTATTACAGAGTGGAAACGCATCCAGGTAATGCTGGATTCGTTTTGGCGCTCATGGCGGAATGATTATTTGCTAGTGCTAAGAGAACAGTGGCGTGTTCGGCGCCAGCGAAATTGTGTCGATATTTCGCCCCAAATAGGTACGGTTGTCTTGATAAAAGATAACCTTCCACGAGCGCAGTGGAAGTTAGGACTAATCACCGAGCTCTTGTACAGCCGCGATAATGTTTGCCGCTCAGTAAAATTACGACTCTCTAGCGGCAATATAATTAGTCGACCCATAAAACTTTTGTTTCTTCTCGAAACATCGGAGGAATTCGCCACTGTGCCAGAAGGCAAGGGTCCCTCGGTTGAAACGGTCGAGCGTGGCAAAAGGCAATGTCGATCTGCTGCGAAAAAGGCGCGGCAAAAAATAAAGGAAACTTTTGACTCCGATGAGTAGTCTAATTTTGGAGACTAGCAGCGAAAACTCCAGTAATACTTAGTGTATATAACTTTGTATATCATGTTTGTTCTGTTTGTTTTTAGAATGTCGCCAGTTTATATTAACAGTGATCATCCATTATCGCGTTACTATGTCTACCCGTCGTTGCACCAGTCAAACGTCGAAATCACGTCTATCGAAATGGGTTTCTGGTACATTATCTTGTACCAGCACGATCGTCGCCTGCTAGGCGAAGAACTCCTGAGGTCGCAAACGCATCGCGCCAACCCGAATAATATTCGTAATTGGGTGCAACAGCGGGGATTCAAAATAAACACTGCCTGGACGTTCTACTCGCAGTTCGTTTTCTATTGTGTGTTCGTCCACCAAGTCCAGCAGAAGGACAGTCCATTTCGAAAGGCCTTTGTTAGCACCTTGAAGTCAACTAGCGAGAGTAACCTCAATTTCATCGTGTGCACAATGAATGACTATATTTGGTCATGTGGTCTACGAAAATCTCAAGCAGAGACTGCTGAGAGCTACCCTGGCTTCAACTATTATGGTAAACTGCTGGAACTCGTAGCAGAAGACATGCGTTCTGGGCGCTATTCGTGTGCATGGAGCATGACCTCGTTGATGGGCAAATTAGTCTCAATTGAGAGTTACAAGCCCTTTACACTCCTACTCCTATCGAACAGTCAGTGTCGGTATTTCTCGTATGTGGAGGGGGGTGAAGTTGTTTCCGTGTCTGGCGGAACTTTCCAGGACATTTCGGCGGAAATCGAGGCCTTGGAATCGCGTCGGCTAAGTCTAGCTGACTTTAGTTTGATTGTTATTAACTGTGGCGTCAACGAGGTTCAAAAGTCTCGGGACTTTCAAAGGCGCTCGTGGGGGACTTTAAAACCTATCATAGAAGCGGAGGCTAGCCGGCGAAGCAAGTGTACTATCCTGATATCCCCAGCGTTTCCCCACCCTCGAGTTCTCGGCGTCAAAGAGCACGCTCGATGGATCCGAGACGAACTGAAGCACCACAATGTCGCGTGTGTCGATTGGGAAACAGGTGAAAACCCGTTTACGCCGAACGGCGTGGTAAATCCGCGCATGTTTGAACCTGATCAGTTTCACCTTAACCATTGTGGGATTCGGCATCTTTGGAAACGCTGGTGTCAGTATTTGCCGGACTTGCAATTTATTGCCTACCGCCTGTCCCCGCAGCGACTTAGTTTGCCACGAAAGCGCCGATGGGACCAACGGCGTTAAGATAAGCGCCATAACGTTATTTGACGCCTAGGACTGCTAGCGTCACACCTTATGTTATTTGACGCCTAGGATTGCTAGCGTCAAAATTATGTGTTTTTTTTCGAATGCCGTTGGCCTTTGATTTAACTAATTCTCGTTATTATTTCACCCTTGACGCCTAGATTTGCTAGCGTCATAGCTACTGCCATTTGACGCCTAGACATGCTAGGGTCTACCTGTTGCCTTTTGACGCCTAGGATTGCTAGCGTCAAAGACTGATTGATTTTTCTTTGTACGCCGTTGGCCTTAGTTTGAATCAGTTTCTTTAGAACTTGTGCAAACTTATAGCCTT
This sequence comes from Trissonchulus sp. WLG1_4, assembly GCA_030248245.1. Taxonomy (NCBI): domain Eukaryota; kingdom Metazoa; phylum Nematoda; class Enoplea; order Enoplida; family Ironidae; genus Trissonchulus; species Trissonchulus sp. WLG1_4. Next base: position 47,635 of record JASANF010007548.1, read on the forward strand.
TATTTAGCTTACATTAACGGTTTGTTTTTGTTGTTCGTTTAACTATGACAATCGTTAATTTGTTTGTCCGGGAGTGTCGGACTCAGCCGATTTGTGTGTATACATATTTGCGCACATATACGTACTGTTTCGATCTATAAGTACGTATATGCGCGTGCAGCGCGGCGAACCTAATTTGCATATTCAGTTCGTCGCGATGGCTACAGTTTGTCTAGACTGTTGCTGTTCAGTTCGGTTAGAATAAAGTGAAGTTTTGGGGTAGTGCGGTTGTTTCGTTTTTTCTCTGGCTGTCCTAGCCATTTAATGTTAGTCCCAGTT
>JASANF010007552.1:0-46895 GCA_030248245.1 Trissonchulus sp. WLG1_4
GAATTTCATTAATTTCATTAATAGATATTGCGTGATTCGTTATTGGTGCGGAATAATGAATTTTTGTTTAGTTTTTTGCATTTAATTGGTGACCAAAAGGTGGTAGCATGGCCACTCCTCAAAAATTAGCAAAACAGACGTTAGTTTTCACTGCAATGTCTGTCTTGTGAAGTAATGTTGAAGAAAGGTAAGGTCAGGTTGTGTGTGAGGACAACTTTTGTTCTCAGTTCATTAAGCTCAGTTCAGGATGAAAAGAACAAAGTATGTATATAATAATTACAAAACCATTGAAGAGTCTTGCCTTTGGGACGAGATTTGTATCTATTCGGTGAGCAGAGGTAATCGCACGTGTTTGAGCTTTTTTTCTGAAAAATGATAAATTAGCGAACGAGTTAAGCTGAGCCAAATTTTGGGAGCTTAAAAATGTAGAATTTGCAAATTCATGTTGGCCCAAAATAACTTCCCACCGAGAGGGAAGGTCGAAAAACACGCGATTTCAGTACACAAAGAGCGAAATTCAAAAAGCAAAATTATATATAGTAAGTCACAGAAGTCACACTACCTCTTTTGTCTCACTCACGGTTCAAGTATATTTTTCTGTTGCGGCACACCGCAACAGGTTCTTATGATGACCTAAGATTAAAACGTAAGGCTGTGTGATAAAATTAACAATAGGTGTGTGTGCGTGTGTGTCTCATTCAATGATAATGCCTATGGATGCCTTGTGCAGCAGTCTTATCTCCAATGATGTGTGAAATGAAAAGCTTCGTAATAGTTGTGTGTGCGTTTGTGCCTGTTTTGGTCAGTGTGTTTGTGCGGATGCACGTGAACATGAGTGCGTGTTAGAAATGTGTCTGCTCCTTGATTGCCTGTCTTTGTTTCATTGGCGGTTTTACCCCATATGATTTAGGTATGAGTCAAATCCAGCTCTTTATCTGACAAGTGTTAGTGAAAATTCACAGGTCGCCAAGTGAAATTTCCGAACTGTTTGTGGGAGAAAACTTTGCGACAACTTTTTCGGTTATAACCCGATTCCTTTGGGTATGAATCAAATCCAGCTCTTTGCTTGAGTAAAGTAGCTTCATCTTTGTAGATCTTCTTCGGCCTCTTGCCGAAGTTTTATTTTTCAGTAACAAAAATGCATACCAATACCTTCGCTTTAGTTGCCGAAAGAATACAGATACTGAATGTTATTTCTGGAAATATTAATGCGTCATTGTGAAATGACACTGAAATGCAGATAAATTGTCATTGGCAAACTTCCGTTTTAGGCAATAGAAAAATTTGAGTCTGGTTCACAGTGTATGGAATTACATCGGTAGCTTTAGGCTCAAAAATTGTCTTCTGGCATTTACTGAAAAAACATAGCACAAGCAAAGGCCTGGGAGTCTAATGATAGACATGTTGTTACAAGTACATACATACTTTGCCTTGGAATGAACAGACTTCAGTAAAACACATTTTGCAGAAAAATGTACATACATAGTGTTCAGCATAGTTGCCTCATAATAAATTTATTAAATAAACAAAGCGAGTGGGTGGATGAGAGTAGGCGAGCCATTGTTACCTCGCAATGGCCGTGTATATCACTTAGAGTTGGGCTTGGCGAAGCTGCTGGTCAGAAAATAAAACCAAACATTTCTCCGTGTACTCTTTCATAAATATGTTTTAAAATGCAGTTTGAACACGTATCGTGTCAGCATATGCGCGTTACTTTTTTTAACTCTATTTCCATGCTACTGCACAAGTCACGAAGTGAAAATTACTAACTGTTTTTTAGATGAAAACATGGTGATAACTTTTGTAATTTTAACCCGTTTGATTTGGGTAAGAATCAAATCCAGCTCGTTGCTCTCGCAAAGTGCGTTGGCTTTTTTCTGTTTTTTTTGTGCTGCGCAAAAAAATTTGCTGTTTAGTGAGAGTGTAGGTCTAAGTTGGAATAGAAAATGAGCTCGCAACAGGTTTTTTGTCAAATATGACAAACTACTGTAAAATTCATACTGGTTCACTTTTGCAGCAAACTGTTGCTTGTTGGTAAGACTTTAGTTTTTGTTCCTTCTAGAGAAGGAACTATTGTTTTGAAATCAACTCTGCATAGTGTAAAAGTAGCAGCCACAGGTTGTTTAGCGTATATGATTAACACGTAAAGTCAGTATGGGAACCGACTGCTCTTTTTTTTGAAAACCGGTGTTTTTTACTATTTTTAATGAAATAATTGTCAACAACATTTGCCTAGGTATTGAATTGTCATTTTACTAAAATTTTGTGATTTAAAAAACTTTCGTATACACATGCTAATCACGTGATCGTCTAGTCTGGTGTCTGGCTTCTCCTTTCCTTCTACATAGTCATAGCTGAACATCGTTACATATCGAACTAGTGTGGTCGAGTGGTCAAAAGCGCTAGTCCAGAATTTGTTGATATGTACTGCGAGGGTTCGACCCTCAATGTTGAATTTTTTGCAAAATATTTACGCCGCTTTTGTGTAGCAAAAACTGTTTTGATCTGAGATTTTTTTGTTAAGGAAAGCGATAGCGTCGTCGAGTTGGCAAGCAGTTTCAATTATGGCATGTGTTCGACATGAGCATTGGAACTGAATAGATCAACTGTACACAGGTATTAGTGCGAAGCTGAATTCTCCTATGTAAAATAAGCGGAATTTTTACTCAGCGAAGGAACCTTGCCCCCTTTTGGGGCCTGCTTGTTTTACCTGAACTTACGTATATAATTTTAAAAAAATTGATGTAAATATGCTATTAAGTTTCTATTTTAGGCTGGTATATGTCTGGCAAATATTAGTTTTTACCCAAATTTACCGTGGTTTGGAACCTCCATGTGTTAGTATGTCTAGAGTAATTGGGAAAGTTTTTCTCAGAAGTTTAGGTATTACTCAAAGTTTTAGCAAACTTTGGCATCATTGCTAAACAACTAGTTGTTATTGATTAGCCGCCCATAGCTTTGCTGTGAACTTCTGTTTCGCTCCGGTCTGTCGTTTATATGAAGCTATTTTATGCAAAAAATTAGCTGCTTTACACTATCTGTACTTTTTAAGTTTGTTATAATGTAGTGGGATTCGATCTTATAAGTGGTGGGATGATTCGACTTATTCTGATAATGTTGTCTCCGCTGAAATTGCTGTTATGCCAAAACTACTTGTAATATTTGCTCGTCACTTGTTAGTGTAAGTTTACAGTTTGGCGGAAGGTTTCACTCTCGTGTTACTGGGGTTTCACAAAAATGGATTTAGCGGATTAGATTTATATTTATATGGTTAATACTGCATCAGATTAAGTTTGTAGGGTTGGACGTGGGTCAACATTTTGGTGCCCGCAGCGTACAAGTCGACCCGCGACCTAACGGGGGGATAATTTGCAGCACCCTTCTCCTGATCGACCAAAAATACCCTAAATTCTGCAAAATTTTTAAGTGCCATTTTTACTTATTTTTGTCCAAATTTTCGGGGATCCTCCCGGAACCCGGACCCGTGGATCCCGTTTTCTGGGGAGGTGGAGTCCCTCCATCCCTCCTCACACATCTATGTTTGTGACAGTTTTTTGTTTTAGCGGCAGCATGTCTCCCCAGAGTTGCGGCACGGTGCGGCGAATGGCCACTCCGGGCTGGCTCGTCCGCCAACCTAAGCCAAAGCCAAGCACTCACGGTCAGTCAGATCAGCTGTACTGTACGGTCTGTGTTGCTGAACTTTACGGGTTAGATTGAATTGGTTCGATTACGGCCTAGGGGCTGCATTCTTCCAATTACCAGCATACGTGGGCAGGTAGCGAATTCTGGGGGAAGGGGTGGGGCAACTTTGCAGCCCAGTTTTTCTTCGTCAGCCGTCATTTTTGCTTTCTGAGGCACCGCTTTTTCTGGCGTGAGCTAGCTTTCACGCATTCTGAGACGGGGGGGGGGGGTGTGTACGCCCCACGCCCATGAATAATTATCAGTCGCTAAGGTAGGCTGTCTTAACCCACTGCTAATTTTTTGGGTGTTGAAGCCAGCATTTCATCTGAGGTAGAGTCGCGGCTCAAAATGGGAGATTGAGACAAAATATGGAGGGGGCGCTCCGACAACGCACTTCAATTGAAATTGTGCAAGGCTGAAATCACCCTATAATTTGCTCGACAATTGCAGGTTGGGATCGACTAGTGCTGTTTCGAGCAAGCCTATAAATCGAGAGGATGGTAGGAAATAATTTCTATGCTTGAAAAAGTTATATACATTTACTTGAATGTAGCATTAGCTAACTCACTGTTGATTTAAAAGTATTTCATGAGTGACTGCCTAAGTGACAACTTGAGGACTACTTAAGGGATTAATGCTTGTGTGCTGTACTGCTGTATTTTTCTACTTAATTGTCTCCACTTTGTCTAGCTTGACTATATTTCTCATCAACTGCGCAATATTTAAGTATGCATAGGGAGAAAGGCCTTTTCCGTTGAAATGCTCAGAATCAATACTAAATAGGATTCTAAAGACACTGTGCGGCATATTTCCTGAGTCTGAGGCGTTTTTTCTGTTTTTTGTGCTTTTTTTGAAAATCTAACAGCGCACTGGGATTCGAACCGTGGGACTTTGGCGTCACTTGACTTTATATTTATTTCCTGTGTAAATGAAAGGTGAGAATTGTAGGTGATATGTGGTATTGTTTAATTGTGAGGCTTTATAGCAGGTATATCTTGCTCAAACAGCCCGTATATACAATGGGGATGTTATTCAAGCTTGTATTTAGCTGATTAGATTGAAACTTATTTGGTTTAAAAATAGATAGATTTGGTTTGGTTTGATTTGATAACTTGGTTAATAGCACTAGATAAACGTTACTCAATAATGTGACTATTTTTATACATACACGTTACTGTGCTTATACAACACGTATACATATCGACTTTGTACCAATACTTTGTTAAAATAAAACATAAAAATGGACTATAAAATTTTAAATTATTAATTAAGATGTAATAGGTATATAGGTATGACATGTCTTATAACCAGGGGTGGACACGGGTCAAAATTTTCGACCCGCGACCCAACCCAACCCACGGCACGACACTCGTGGGTAACCCGCGACCCAACCAGCGCCGTAAAACCCGACCCGCGACCCACCTTGACCCACCACAAGGAATGGTAAGTCATAGAGTTTGCAGGGGTCTGGGGGCGGCAGCCCCTAGGAAAAATTTTTTAGAATATATTAATTTTTAGGCCAAATTTTGTCAATTGGAGACGTATCAGAAATTTTTTTGGCAGGACTATAAAAACCAAGGGGGGACCCTTGTCGACAATTCTTCAAGTTCCAGTTTACGCGGGTCGGAAAAAATTTTTTCGACCCGCGCAGCCTGAAGTGGGTACCCGCGGGTCGACCCACGGCTCAAATTTTCCGACCCAACCCAACCCAACCCGCGGGTACCCGCGGGTACCCACGACCCGCGTCCACCCCTGCTTATAACATATGTATAATTAATACTGTGCAACTTTTGCGGGAATTAGAATAGTCAAAAAATTAATATACAACCACCATAACAATACTACCTACTGTAAAGGCATTTTTGAATCCCCGCGCGAATCTGCCTCGTGTGAACGGCTTTCCCCAAGGGGATCCCCATGAGGATCCCCGAGGGGATCCACATGCGTCCCCACGCGTCAACTTGAAAATCCCTTTCGTTCCCCATGCGTCCCCTCGGGGATCCCCTTGGGGACGCGAGGGGACTCCCACGGGGATCCCCCTGGGGATCCCCGTGGGGAAAGTCCCCTTGAAAATCCACCTTGTGTGAAACAGGCTTAAGTTAGTATAGAGTGCATTACAGAATATATACATGGCATTTAGTTGAGCATGTAATTGCATCCAAGTTTGAACAATCGGTTGCAGTTAGGCGTGGCTCCCTTAGGCAGAAATATGAGAGGAAAAATAGTTAAATAAGAATTTGTCTGTTTATTGACTGAAAAAATGGTTTAATTACAACTTGTCCACTTATAAACTTAGTATCAAATACTGAGTAGGTGATAAAAGGTCATATTTCAGTAATTGGGCGTGGGCGCTGTGATTTATGCTTGCATGCAACGAGTGCATGGTCGAGTTTTGGGAATCCGCTTCTCACCTGATTGACCAAAAATGCCTAAACTTTACTGTATTTCGAAAAAAGTGCCATTTTTACCTACTTTTTCGCTAATGTTTGATACCCTTGTCCCCAGGTCCTTTCCTTTTTACATGTACGTTGTTATTAACCAAATAAGTTAAATCTAATCCGCTAAATCCATTTTATGTCTGCGCAGTATGTAACATGCGTTTGGGCTCTGTTCTGAGAATACGGCATCAGCTGCCTGGTTCACCTCTCTATTGATTCTCTGGCACACAAGCTTACACTAGCATAATGAAATTTTTCGGTCTTCAAACTTTTTATCAGGCTGTGAGTTTGCCAAAGCAAGCGTTAGTTAGCGGATAAGCTTTTTTGGATTTTGTTTACTATGGAATGATGATAGTTTTTTAGATTGAGTAAGTAGAGTAGTTTTTTTCTAACACCTGTGAGCTCTCCTGTCGACGACCGAATTGCTTACCTAAATTTGATCCTTGCATTTCCATACCAAATTATTTTCTAGCAGAAGGATTAATCAGTATATAGATGCTAATTAACTTTCTGAGTAAGCTATGTAAGCCTAAACGAGTGAGCCATGCGTTTTAATTGCTCAGCTAAATTACCGTTTGCAATTACAGTCTGAAAAAGTCTGGCTTAAAACGTAACATATATTTTCTGTTTTTGTGCTTATCCTTTGTGTTTGTTTTGTCTCTAAGCGATTCCAACTAAACTGCGCTGCTATCTTTTATTGGTAAAAAAATGGCTGTGGTCAAGTCTAGCGGCCAGTGGGTATGCAAAAATCAGCTGAAACGATTATGTCATAGCAGCTGTGTCCTTCTGTCGTTTTGTCAAAATTGTGGGGGGCCTCTCCAGCCAAATTTTAGGGACCCTCCTCCGCCCTGATCGACCAATAATACGCTCACTTTTGCAAAATTTTCCAAAAAGAGCCATTTTTACTAAAATTTACCCGAATTTTCGGAACCCTCCGCCTTGTCCCCTCGATTTGGGGGCGGGGTCTGCCCGTCCCTCCTCATACATGTATGGTACGAACCAAACTTATCCCTTCTAGCATAATAATGAACTGTGGTGCTGTGGCCTTTCCCCTCTGGTCCTTGTGATGTGCACTTATTGTCCCTATCTCTCCTATCCCACTATTTGCGCAATCATGAGCCTTCCGGACAAGTTCAAACGCGTCGGTGAGTTCTTGCCCTCTTCGTAAACTTTTCGAGACCACATAGTGCAGCTATTCAAAAGGTTGTTTTTGTATCTCTGATATATCGATTGAATATCGTAAAGATTGATTAAGGAATGCACTGCGATAGATCCACATCCACATATATTTCGCATTCGCCAGTGAAAATATTCTCTGAATTTTTTGTAACAGTTTTTGTTCACTGTGCTTACAGATATTGAACAAGTATGAACTAGGCTTAAGTCATGCTGCTTAATTTAAATGTTGTGTGATCAAATAAATCAAATTTTTGATAAGAGTCTTGTCTACTGAACTTCGATATGACTGGGTTTAGGCATCAGATAAAGAGATTAAGCTTGAGATGAAGCGACTTGTGAGCACAGATTGTACATTGGGAGGTTTGGGGGGGGGGGTCAAGCCTCTCCTAGAATTGAGATTCTGGGACAAGCCCCCTTCAGATTTAACAAATTGGGACAAGCCTGGTGCTTGAAAAAATGGTGCCCGAAAACTTAAGAATCGCCCCAGATCCCTGTAAAATGCTTCAAAATGGAAGCAAAAGGCGAAAAAATCGCAAAAAATATCAGAATTTTGCAGAACCTTTTCCATTTTTAGGCGAAAATTGGAAAATTTTGCGTTTTTGTGGAAAATTTTGCGTTTTTGTCAGTTCAAGCCTCCGAAACGTCGAGACAAGACCCCCTAAAATTTAGAAAAATCCGGGACAAGCCCCCCCCCCCCAGACCGAGACCCCGTGCACATGTATGCTTGTGAGCATACTTGTACACGGGCTCTCAGTCTGGGGGGGAGCTTGTCCCTGATTTTTCTAAATGTTAGGGGGAATTGTCCCGGTGTTTGGTGGGCTTGAAGTCACAAAAACGTAAAAAATTTTTTGCTAATAAAAGGGCAATTTCTTTCAAAATTTTTTATATTTCTCTCATTTTTTTTCTTTTAGCTCATTTTTGAAGCATTTTACAGCGATCTGGGGCGAATTTTCAGGCACACTTTTTTCAGCCACAGAGAAGGGAGCTTCTCCCGATGGCTCAAATCTGATTGGGGGGGGCTTGTCCCGGACCCTCAAATGCGGAGGAAGGCTTGCTCCCCCTCAGACCCCACATGTACATCTGTGCTTAAGAGGGGTAGTGAATCTGGCCAAATGACCAACGCTCATGTGGAGCTTAAGTCGCTGGGCGGACTCTTAAGTAGCTCCCAAAGTTTGTCGTGCGGAAAAACCTCGCCTTCCTGGCTTCCTGTCTAGGTTGAGCAACTTCCGTTACACACACACACACACACTCACACACACACACACACACACACACACACACACACACACACACACATACACACGCACAGCACGGCCGTTATTCAGTAAAGCCTGAGCCTGCGCCTAAGCCTAGTTTTTTTTGGTTTCATTTGATGCACTTTGCCAGCCGCGGTCCGTTCGTGTAAATGCTGCCTTCCGTCCAGTTCAGGTACTCATAACTTGTCTGTGAGCACTGTTTTTTCTGACCAGACAGTTTGGGTACTAAAACTTTGCTATTGTGGCGTTTGATAAACTTTTTTGATTGGCTGCTCCATTGTCAGTTCAACTCTGTGACTTTGTGAACGTGACTGAGTCTACGCCCTGAACTTTGACTTGTCTCAACTTTTATGAGTTGGTGTTAGATATGTTCTGCTTCATGTGCTTTGTGTATGTACATCTCTGCTGTGTTGTGTAGCCGTTTTAGGTATATATATATATGTTTTTGTAGAGCAAGTCCTTAAATTGAAGTATTTTTTGGTCTATTTTATTCTGATTTGGATTTGCTGACACAAAAAATTATGACTAGTAAGGAAAAATGCCCTTGTCGGGCGGCTCCTTGCGTAGAATAGGTTACTGTCTGTCTAAAGCGGCTGAGCTTGTAAAAGCATTGGTACAAGACTTTATTAACGACAATATGCAATTCGTGTGAGCTCGTTAAAGTAGGTGGACTAGGTATACCTGTTAAGAATAGGAATATGATCTTCGTAGGGCAGACACTGTTTTCCGCACCCTATTCGCGCGACCTTCAGCTAAATTATATCATGTGCTCATGTAACATGTAACATAACTTTTACACTTTTTTACACTAACTCAACATTGGCAAATGGCAAAAACGTTAGAGCGGGCACTCATAATAATTTTAGCTGAAATGTCGACTGTTGGCTGAACGGCTGAAATGATTCGGGGTTGTGCAAACAATCGGTCAGGGATTGCGAAAGTTCTCGGCTAACAAGGACGCTGAAAACCCTACCTCGCACCAATGTACTTTGCACGCCATAAATGGGTCAACTTAGGTAGCAGTTTCTTGTACGAGTTAGGCTCTTGCTTTTAGATTATGGACTCTCAGATTATGGATTTGTTCCTGCTTTAGCTACACACATCTAACACAATATGCTTAATTCAAATATGATCGAATGAAGTAAGATGCTTACACAGTACATAAATTTTGATCAAACGATAAGTTAAGGATTTGGATAAGGTCTGCAGTTATCTCACAGAACTTTTTATCAAGCATTTACAACAATAATAATAAGAAAATACAGTTGAAATAAACCCAGAACGGGCTGTAAGTTCGCGCGAATAGGGTGCGGAAAACAGTGTCTGCCCTACGAAGATCATATTCCTATTCTTAACAGGTATACCTAGTCCACCTACTTTAACGAGCTCACACGAATTGCATATTGTCATTAATAAAGTCTTGTACCGATGCTTTTACAAGCTCAGCCTAAGTATTTTTCCGCTTTAGACAGACAGTAACCTATTCTACCCAAGGAGCCGCCCGACAAGGGCATTTTTCCTTACTAGTCCTCTCTCTTTTTCCGCTGTAGTGGAAACGAAGCACAGAGCATAGCTATCACTACATATAGCTATGACGGCTTCACTCCTGAAGCGGACCAATGTAGTATGTACGTAACTGTACATGTGTACATGTATATGCATGTATATATACCTATGTAAAATTCGACCCCTTGGACCCCGTTTGGGGGTTTTGGAATCCAGGGAGGTTCTAGACAAAAACAAATCATCACGGGTTCGTAATCAGGGGCTCAAATTCTCTCGATGGACATCAAAATTCATATTTTGAAGTTTTACCCTTGGACCCCTGTCGGGGAGGGGTACCCTGAGGGAAGGGGTGGGGTCGCAGGGGCGTCAACAAGAGTCATAGACAAAAATAGTCTTCAAATTCGTGTTTAGGGAGTCAAATTACACCTATGAACATCAAAAACCGAATTTTGAAAACTTGACCCCTTTGGACCCGTTGTGGGGGGGGGGTACCCTAGGAGGGGGTCGTAGGAGAATTTACGAGAGTCACAGACAAGAATGAACCTCGGATTCGTGTTCAGGGGGTCAAATTACCCCAATGGACATCAAAAATTCAAATTCAAAAAAATTGACCCATTTTGACCCTCTAGGGGCACCCTGGGGGGGCTATGGGGGTCCAGAGTGGTTATAGACAAAAATAAATCCTAGATTCGTGTTCAGGACACCAAATTACCCCTAGAGACAAGTTTTTAAGAATAAACTCGAAAAAAAATTTTTGACCCCAAAAGTGCAAAAGTGTCCCGAGTCCCCTTTGGGAATGCCCTGGGGGGGCAATCGGTGGGGCAATGGGTATTAATATGATATGTTCGCAAGTTCACAATCCATATTACACGAAAAAACTGAAACTATCATGAAAAACAAACAGCAAACCTAATTATTCTACAGTGAAGTTACGTACGCGCATTCATGACACACAGCCAACCGGGGGGTACCGTCTAGGGGACTATTCAACATCTGAGGAAGAAAGTGATAATACCAGTGAATGCACAGCATATGGGTTCATATTCGTATACAAAACGATAGGCCTCCAGCTATAACCATGATAGCTCCACTGCCGTAGCGACCCTACCCCCGTAATACACGTGGCGTGGGGTATGGGCATGCCCTGGGGCTTATAGGCCGAAATTCAAAAAAAGCCCATGGTAGTTTCTATTCCACTACTGTACCACCTCACATGCAAAAGATCATGACTGGCCGTTTTGCGCAACTTCTTAAAAAGTGTGCTAAACTTTTTCGTACTTAGTCATTTTTTGGACCCCAAAAAAGGGGTTTCCCCCTTCCCAGCACAGCCTCTCACGGAAACACCCGAGCAAAACCATTTTTTCCGTGTCTATTGCAGGCTATACGAAATGTGAAAAACCAAAAAAGGTGCCGCTCGGATGAACTACCGGCGAGAAAAGTTCTGGGGAAAAAAAAGAGGGAAAGTCCGTGAATTTTGGGGGGTCCCCGGGAGTATCTCAGAAAATACGTGACCGATCCGGCTGAAATTTTGCCAGCACTTAGGTATTGCCAAGGGGTGTACACACACAAAATTTCGTGTAAAAAGCTTTCCTATATTTTGAGCTACAAAAAGTTTAAATTCTCAAAATCCGCAATAGTGCTAAATTTTCCTATTCTAGGGTTGGGCGCTATCGCGCCAACCCTGATAGATAGCATAATGAAGGCCTTTATCTAAAATTAGATTTAGCGGATTAGATTTAAAGTTATTTGGTTGATACCCATGCACTAGACAAACATAAGGTAAATGTCAACCTAATTTTTTATTCAAATGCTGTAAATTGATTTAAATTATTTTTTTTAAATTGATGTTGTAAATGGTATATTGGGCCTAGACTTGGGTGGTGTGGGGTAGTGGTTAACACCCTTGTCGCCGGCGCGAGCAGCCCGGGTTCGATTCCAGGCAGCTCCATTTATTCATTTCTGTCGAAATTGGGGCATCTTTACCCATTAAGGCATTAAGGGGGCTATCTGTATATGTACGAGAAAATTTTACCTAGGTTGTCTGATTTGCTTCAAATTGGGCACATGATTTTAGTGAAGGCGCATAGCAGATGTAAAAAACTGTAACCAAAGCTATTGCTAATTAGGGGCTCTTAAAAATTCAATTTTACTTGTAAATCATAGGCGCAAATAAACGTTTGTTATGTGCACAAAGGGGGAGCAGTCTCTACAAATCCCTGCATTATTATTGTTTTAGCTTTCCGTGGCTGTTCCATCGGCAGCGCGGGCATGGAGGAGGACGCTGAGACTAGCCAGCTGTTGCCCCCCCTGCTCGACCAACCCGACCAGACCACTGCTGAGGACGAAGGTCACAAGGGACGGGTCGCCTCTCGCAGCAGCGCCGGCTCCGCGTCCTCTAGTCTAGACGACGTGCTAGGTCAGAGGATTGGTGGGGGACTAACATCTGTGGGGGGAACTGCTTTCTGAAGTAAACTTTAGTAGTAGTAATAGGGCGTGCCCTATGGTTTCGTGTGCCACAGATTTCACTATTAGGCCAATATATAGTTAAGCAGTAAGGAGCACAGTTCGACACGGGGTGGGGTCTGGGGGGGTTCTCAGGGACCTCCCGGATGTTTGATTTTGGTACAACAGCAAGCAGAATTAGACCCAAGTCCCAAGGTACAAGGGCAGGTAAAATTTCTATAAAATTGGCTCTTAATTATATTCAATTCTATAAAATTTATGCTAATTTTACCTAAATTGTAGCCAAATTTTTCGTGAAATCACCAGTTTCCACGCTAAAACAAGATGCTTTGGCCAAACTTTTCAAAAAATTTTGATTTTTTTCTAAAACACAGCATTTTTTGTCCGACTTGGTGCAAGACCAGTCAAAATGACGGTATCGGACCCCCCGTAGAATAGAGCCCGTGTTAACGTATTGTAAGTAGGTCTATTCAGATTTCAATTTGTTGACCGTATTGGACCTTCTCATGAGGCCCCCCACATCGAAAATCTGCCGGCGGCTCAGCCCCCCATATATTTGTGTCATAGTAAACATCTTAGCCCAAGTTTCATTACTAGTATGTTTTAAAAATTAGCCTTAGCTTGAGTGTCGCAAAACTGTTATTACATCGAGCACAATAATTCAAAGTATTTTTTTAATGGCGTGATTTTTCTCATGAATTTTTTTAGCACCCCGTTCCTTTCTTTTTCGTTTTCGCAGTGACACGTAGACTTCATTAGTGAATTTGTTTTTTTTCTGCTGCCGTTCTGAAAACATCTAGATTTAATTAAGATCTTTGCTGGCGTCAAATGAAAGCCGCAAGGCATTCGTGGGTTTTAAGCATTCGGCTATGCCTGTCGCATGTCTCTTGCTGACATTAAGATAGATTTTTCAGGTGCTATATATATGTTTCATTGTGTTTTTGCCGTTCTTATTCAGTAGTATCAAGAGAACATATTCGGAAGTGTTGAAAGAAAGAGGAGGCCCCAATTTGAAAGAATGAAAAAAATGGAGGCGCCGGGAATCGACCCGGGCCGCCTGCTTCGAAGTCAAGCATGCTACCACTACACCACAGCCCCCGAGTCTCATAGGCCCTATTTCTCATTTACAACAGAAGACTATGACACTGTTCCCATTGGCCAGCTTAGCAGTGCGGTAGATGCGTTGCACATTAGCGGCCACAAAAGTGCCATACTCTCCCATTATGTACTCTTGGTATCAAGCATTAGATCTATTAAAGCTTTGGGTTCCTACTTCCCCCCCAAAAACGGGTTTGTTTTTCGGGCTATTTTGTAAATTTTGGGGCCGAAATCTCAGTCGTACTTCATAAAATAATAAAAAAAGTAATTGAATTGAAAGGAAAGAAGCATAAATTTTGCATGTTTTTATTTCTTATAGAGAATTTTTGCTTAAAAAATTATTAAATCTATTAGATTAAAAATCTATTAGAATGCTTAAATTTCACAAAAAATGCCGATTGGCCAAAATTTTCCTCCCGCCGATACCCCCCCTCCTCCTTTCCCCCTGACGGGACCCCTCTTCCCTCCTCCGGGACCAAATTTGGGGGGTCTTCCCCCCATCCCCCTCAGCTGCATGTATGGCAACTACCACCTCAGGTGATGTGTTGTTTTTATTTCAGGCACTCCTTCCCGTGCCTACCGCTGGTTCTGCCAGTACCACAGTGTGGAGCTGGAACGGGCCAAAGCCATGGAGGACTTCCAGAGACACCATTCCCTCACCAGTCCCGGATCAAATGTCTTCTCGTAAATTTACAGTGCTTTCATCATAATTAAGGGCCTTATCCAAAATTGGATTTAGCGGATTAGATTTAAATTAATTTTGCTATTAATACAGCACAGATAGAAAATAGCCGGTGTAAATTTCACCCTACACGGCTTACATACATTATCTCGGTATGTGCCGAGTTTCAGCAAACTACGTTTAACTGACGCTGCGTTATTGACGAAATAAAGTTAAATCTAATCCGATAATTCCAATTTTGGATAAGACCGTAGGCTATTTTCTCAGCAAATTGACTAGCAATTAAAAAATGAGGGGATTTTAGAGATGATAGAAATGAAGGCTCTAAATGGTAATTCAGAACTGCCGCGCAAACTTTTTGTAAAAAAATGTGAAACTTCTGGAACGACATTTTTTTCCAAGGTTGTGCTAGAGGCAAAACTAAAAACTCTACGTTCGACGCATGGATATTAGGCCAAACATAGTTCTACTTACTCCGAAGCAGCGCTTGCTGTTTTGATATAGAAACGTTAAGCTATAGTTTTCTGGAAAAACATTTAAAAACGTAATTATTTAACCACTGAATTCAAATTTAGTCAACAGAATCGTAGTCCAACAGACTATAGCTACAAGGGTACCAGTCCCAGCCAACAATAGCAGGGGTATTTTATTAAAAGGCGAGGGGTTCAGTCAAATGAAGGGGACGGCCCCCTTTTTGGTGGGAGTCACTCTTGTATGTTTTCAGATTCCCCGGTCCCAGTGTGGCCCGCAGTAACAGCATCAAAGCCACGCACATCGAAGAGGCCATATTCAACATATTCCGAAACAATCACGATGAAACCTTGCATGTCGGCGAATTCCTAAAGGTAGACCTGCGCTAAGCCTTAACTATACTTGTTGACTTTAAAGCACTCTCAAAAACTAATAAAAACTAAATATTGGAAAATGTTTGTTCGTCACTTTCCGGCCAACCTTTTTGTGAAGATTAAAGCTCGTCATAGTAATTGTTCATTTGCGCGTTTTGCCGCGAAACTCACGTAATAATCACGCCACTAATATAATGCATAAGATGTGATGGTATTTCAGATTTTCCCGGTTAAGCAAGTATACGCTATATGGCTGTCAGTATTAATTGAGGAATAACTCCAACACTAATTTGCTGAGTTTTTGTGAAAATGGATTTAGCGGATTAGATTTAAATTGGTTTGGTAATTGGGTGACGAATTACAACAAAAAAACGAAACTAGGCTTTTTTCAAGATAATCCACGGCAAGGGCTTATTCCTTTACCGGATTAAAGGGTTAATTATGTAAAATCGGGCTAAACGGTGTAAAAATTTGCTGAAAAATGCCATTCCAAAACCTCCGGATTAAACGGACTTAACTTTTAGCGCGCTGTTTTTTAACCGGACTAAACGGACTTAACTATGCATGCTAATAATCCTTTTAGTCCAGTGGTACTTTTGGAATTGAGTCAGACTAAAATTAAGCGGTTGACTTTTAACTCATTTAGTCCGTTTAACCCGATTTGCCATTACAAAACCTCGGACTGTTTAATCCGGTATAGGAATTGGCCCCAAGTTTTAAAAAGTTTCAATCTAATCCGCTAAATCCAATTATGTTTGAGGTTTTATGACGTTGCGGAAAAAAATTTTGTTGAATAAATAAAATTTTTAAGCATTAGACAAAAAACAAAATAGTACAAAAATACATAATGTCGTTTTAGCTTTTAACTCGCTTAATCCGATCAATAAACTCGGTTAATCCGCTAACGGAATGGTCTTATGACCGTGGGAATTTTGTAGAAGCTGCAGCAGAGCGGCGTGAGAAAGTCTGACCCCCGCATCAGCGGTATGATTCAGCGATTCAAGCAGCTAATCCCCCCAGACAGTCAGGAGCCGGTGGAGTCGCTCAGGCTAGGCCGGGAACAGTTCGCACAGTAAGGCTGACTTTCCCACGGTGGGATTTAATGGATTAGTTTCCCACGGTTTGATTTAATGGATTAGTTTCCCACGGTGGGATTTAGCGGATTAGTTTCTCACGGTGGGATCTAGCAGATTAGTTTCTCAAGGTGGGATTTAGCGGGTTAGTTTCTCAAGGTGGGATTTAGCGGATCAGTTTTCCACAGTGGGATTTACCGGATTAGACTTTTGTGGATTAAGCTGGTAGTCACAATTTTGAAGATTTTTTGGAGCACTTTTTGCAATGGTCATTATTGGCAGCGCAGTATTAATGCTGCCATTATTGAGGGTACTATTACACACTGGCATTAGCTATACTGACATTACATTGTTGAAAATTAGCAATTTTTTTCTACTTTTGCTAAAAATGTTGAAAAAGAGCCACTTTTGCCCAAAATTTTCGGTGCCCTCGCACCCTCAATTTCAGTGAGAGGGGTGCCCCCCTGCAAATCCCCACTGCCCAAAGTAGAGTCAGTGTCGGAGTCATTTGATTCTAGAGTCAATCTATAATATATAATAGTTTCCATGTGCTTTGACTGCGGAGTCTGTAGCAAGTAATTTTGGTCGTTACTGCATTTCAGCTGCGTGAATAGCAACATAGTGCTGGTGAACCGTATCCTGCGCAACAAAGTGATTATCCCCGACTGGCTGGACTTTTGCGAGGTGATGGAGGAAATGTGTCAGTCGGCCCAAGACATCAGCCACGGCAAAGTACCTCGGCCTTATCTTTTGGTATTACACCTAGCACACCAAGCATGTCTGGCTGGCCGTTGCTGGCTCAGTGATTCATCTTTAATTGTTGTTGTTATTCGTTCACGGCAACTTCTGTGGGCACATGCAAATGTCTCTAGAGTTTAAGGTGGTGGTTAGATTTTGGAATATTTAGCATGTTTGGTCAAGCGCTCTAGAACGAGTAAGATTCAGTGCAACTTCTGTTGGCACATTTAAATATCTCTACATTTCAAGATGTTAGTTAGATTTTAGAAACTTTCGCACGAGAATTTGAGCAACGTCAAGAAATGGTGATGGGTACTAACTGTTGTGTTTGCATGATGTGATATATAAATAAGTCTGGTTTAGAAAATAAACATTCATTTTATCGTTAAACAATTCCATATACATACAAAAACATTTTTTGTATGATCAAAGTCATAATTTAACTTGTGTTGCAAAATCTGAGTCTGTCAATTCTTCACAACAGCTGACCAACACTTGTAGTTTTTTGTCATTTAGGATACTCTAGTACAAGTAAGTTTGCATGAACCGGCTTTAACAATTACACACTGTTGGCCTCAAAAGCGGACGTGAGCAATAGCCAATCAGCGCACAGATTCTGTGTAGCACTGTTTTTTATGTAATAGCTGAGTGTGCTTAATAATTGATAAGTAAGGTTAAAAACTCATTGTAAAACATCCATAGATGATACATGTAACGGGGTTAAAGATTAGGGGGGACGTGTTCTCCGGAAATATTTCGCTTATGTACCTCCAGCTCTGATTCAGCAGAAACACACGAAATTTTGTGAGTTTGCAAGAAATACCATTTCGTCACCCTTCCCCAAGATCCTCCGATTTTTTTGTGGTGGGGGTGATGCCTTTCCCTACCCCCCTCCTGCATGTATGAAAACATTAGAACACTCCCTAATGTTAGCGAAATTCATTGATAGACTTGCGTCAAACTTGACTAAGGTCTGACCAAAAACTGTGGACCCTGAGACAACTTTAGAAACACGCGATTTCATTACGAAAAGAACAAAAGATTACGAGTATCAAAAAAAGTACAGCGAGTAGTCAAAAAAACACGCCACCTGTTTGGTCTCAGAGTTCAACAATTTCTGGCCAGACTTTAGATTTGTCTTGTTTATTTTGGGTGTCGGATCATATCCCGCTGATGGGTCGGCAGCGTGGGGAGTGGTGGGCCGTGTCAGTTTGCACTGTGGACGGACAGAGGTTTTCGTACGGAGAGCACAGCCGTCCGTTTTGCGTGCAGGCTGGCTGTAAGGTGGTCAACTACGCCCTGGCTTTGGAGGAGCTAGGTCCGTCCGTGGTGCACGAGTATGTCGGACAAGAACCCTCGGGTCGGATGTCCAACGAACTTACCCTAGATTATGATCGTACGTCTAACAAGTGGTCTAAAGCCTGGTTCTAACTTGTCCTTATCTCTGGAAATCCGGTTATTAATTTTTGTACCGGATGAAGCGCACTGGAGTTGATTTAGTCAGAGGTTTAGGAATAACATGTCGGATTAAGGTGGTAGGGTCGCCAAAGCAGTTTTGCTCATAGGTTGCAAAAAGAGAGCTTTTTGCAACCTAAACTGTACGTTCACTAAGAAACTAGTGAAATACCATATGGTGTCAAATAAATACTGCCAGACACTAGACTGCCAATATTTACCAATATTTTGAACCAATCACCATTTGTGAGCCAGACATCACACAATAGAAACATAAAAATTAAAAAAATCAAGCCAGATATCAGATTGGCCAGCTTGTGAAGTACATGTAATGTTTTGACGCACAATTTTTTGCCAAAAATAAAAAAAAATGAAAAATAAAGGTTCGTTTTTCTTTTGATATTAGAATAAGTGTCTAAATTTTTCACAATTTATCATTATTGCTGTTAGTACTTCCCAGTTTACGCACAGTTTTACAGTTCAAACAGGTATTACTCCGCAACCACTCAACTAAATTGCACTAAATTTTGTGTGCATAAACTAGAGCACATGTGCTTTTCGTCCTTGTAAGTAATCTGAACTGGAAAATTGATAAATGTGACCAAGAGTACATAATAGGAAGAGTATGACACTCTTCCTATTATGCCTAAGGGCGTGCGTCCAATGCGCAGCGCGAAATAGCCCGTTTATGTACGGTTTTGAGGGGGTACCCCCCCCTCATTTCAAGACACTGACAAGGACTTTTGTTGATGTGCTGAACTGAGGGGGGGGGTACCCCCCCTCAACTGAAGACGGGGTACTGAACTGAGGGGGGGGGTAGCGCAAAGACTTTGTCAGTGTCTTGAAATGAGGGGGGGGGGGTACCCCCACCTCAACTGAAGACGGGGTGCTGAGTTGAGGGGGGGGTACCCCCCCCTCAACTGAAGACGGGGTGCTGAGTTGAGGGGGGGTACCCCCCCCCCTCAGTTGAGCACGGGGTATCGAACTGGGTAGGGGGTACCCCCCCTCAGTTGAGTACGGGGTCTTCAGTTGAGGGGGCGGGGTACCCCCCCCCCTCAACGGGCTATTTCGCGCTGCGCATTGGACGCACGCCCGTAGGCATAATAGGAAGAGTGTCATACTCTTCCTATTATGTACTCTTGATGTGACGAAAATACGGAATGTGAATAGGTTTTCAAAACGTCATTTTTCCGACTTTGCGACTGCAGTGCTAACTGTATGCGGCATCAATTTTGCTGAAACTTGGCAAAAAGATTTGCCTTGAAATATATTTTCAGAATATATAAAAACGATGACCTATCTTTCACTGAAAAAGTTATATAGTCTCGCAAATTCGACTGCTTTCGCGACACTACCCCCTTAAACGGTCTAAACGACTTAAAAAGTCAGATGAGTAATTTCAGTGCGAACACATTTCTAAACTATCGCCGGACTAAAAGGATTTAATAGGCACGGTTAACATTCTTGCGGGCATACGGAAGTCCGTTTAGTCTGACTAAAAAGCAGCGCGCCAAAAATTCGAAAATTATTCGGGTCCTTTTCTCTGTGTCCGTAAGGTCGAGTATGGACCGATATGTATAAGGTCTTTTTCCAAAATGGAATTTGGCAGTTTGCCTTTAATTAACGTTACTCAACTTGTAAGTAACCTGGTTTAATTTAGTTTAGTGTTTTTTTTACTCATTGTGGAATGAATGGTAATGACAACAACAACAAACAACAAACAAAAATTTTACTCCAAAGTAAACGAGATGTGTTGACCACCAAATAAAAACTGTATTTCAATTTCAACAACAACAAAAAACACAGAACTTAGCAAAACAGCACAAACACAAAAACTATAATAAGAAGCTACTAGAAAACAAAAAATACAAGAACAGGGAAAAAGTTCAAAACTTGTACTTTCTTAAAAACCTATATAGTTTCTCACATTCACTATCTAAAAGTTGTTTAAAACGTGTTAAAGATGGTGCCGAGACAGTGTGATTGCTCAAAGAGTTCCATGGAGAGACAACTCTATTCGCAAAGAAATATTTTTTATATCGAGTCTACTTTTGCTTTGGACCAGTTTAAACGCATGGCCGCGAGTGGTTTGATAATTTGAAAAAGTAAAAAATTGATCAGGTGAGATAGCTGTCAAAACAAACAACAAACAAACAAAAGACGAAATCTACAAAACTTTTTTTACGGGAATGGAAACTGTTTTGCCATGTACTGTATGGGTAGTTGATACGATAACGTGTTTGGCGTGGACTTAGCTTGGTTGAACACTTTGTGGTAATCCTAGCCATCGTGTGGGGAAATGGGGTATCTATAAAATTCATTCATAAGGAGGGGTCCTGCCAGGGGTGAAAAACGAAATAGGCGGCACCCAAGGTTTTAGTTTTTTAGTCAGTATCCTTTTACTCTGTCGGCTGGGGTGGATACCCTCAAAAATTGGGTTTCATGGTACAATGTGTGTACGCAAGTGGAAAATACAAAGCGGTATCAGGACTCAAAGTATATATCCCATGTCCATCCAAGGCTAATGTTTTTCCTGCTGCGCCACAGCGCAGCAGGCTTCTTTAGAATGAGTCTGTCGGATAATAACGTGTATTTTGAAAGGATTTGTGTGTGCGTTTGTGTATGTTCTGATCGATGCAATTGTGCGTGTATCGGTGAACGTCGGTGTGTGTGCAAAAAGCGTCTGTTCGGCAGTGGCATTGTATGCTGTAATAAAAACGTACGTACACTGTTTTCCAGGTTGTACACACTTCATTTGCATATTCGACTACAAAGTCAGTTTGCAATTTTTGGTCTCAGAAAGTTCACATAATATGTAGTCTTACATTGATACTATAGTTTTAATTTGGCTCATTATCTCACACAGTTTCACACAGACATTTAGATCCATAAATTGTCTTTTAAACTACATAAAAATAGACTTGATGGCCACGAAGTCACTAATCAGCCCGCTATTTGAAAAAATCCATAGGCTTACTGGCTTACAGTACATGGTTATTTCAAGTACAGTATTACGCATTCCGAAATGCGTTTGTGAACGATAACACTCACAATTCATAAAATTATCATTACCATTGTTTTTGCTAGTTTGTGTCATACAAATAAAAAACCGTTACGCAGACAAATTCCGGATGCGATTACTTTACTATCCATTAAACGCGTTACACATTTACAAAACAAACGGTGGATTGAACCAAATCGGTTTGGCTGACGATTAGCTGGAGTTGGTAGTGTCGCCATAGCAGTTTCGCTCACAAATTGCAAAACAAAGCCTTTTGATTTCAAATAGTACGTTCACTGAGAAACTAGGCCAATGCTGTATGGTGTCAAATAATGACTGCCAGACATTAGACTACCAATATCGACCAATCGCCATTTGTAAGCCTGACATCACACAAATGCTTTTGCGGCATTTTCAAATGAAACAGACGGGTCTGGAGAGAGATGGTCTGTTGCGAGGCCTGAGTGCGTGACTGGCAGGTTCACAAATGAAACGATTCCCAATTTTGGGAAGCCGGTCCGTGGTAGTCCGGGCCAGGGGTTGCAAAAATCACTGTCTCTACCTTGCCAGACCCACCCTCTCTCAATACTAATGTTGTGTGTTTAGTAGTATCGTAGGGCTGCCTAAAACCTATTTAGTTAAGCCTTAAATTGTTTAAATCCGTTTAAGAGAACTTCACCAATGAAACTTAGCGCAGTTGTTGCCGCTTAACGTTTAATTCACTACTGAGGGGTAGCTTCAATTTAGCTCCATTTTACTGCAGTTTGGCTCAGAAGATTATTATTTGGTGCGCAGCACGTTTCTTTTCACGCAGTGATAATATAGGCTTACAATTTGCACATTTTGCATTGGGCTTTGCTTGTTGATAATAATAATTACTTGTCAGAATATTGCGATCGGGCATAATTATCTCGTTAGAATGCTCTCTGTTGCTGACAAGGTTCGCAAGTATTGTAACAATTATTGTAAATGAAAAATCAAGCGAATCGGAATGAAGTTTCAGTGATAATTGTAAGACTTGCGGATGTCAGCAACTGTCCGCCGAAAACAGATGACAAATCGACAGCAGACTTCGATAATGACGTGTGAAATTTGTTTACCATATTTCGAAAAAAGCAAAATACATTTTGTTGGAACAAGGGAACATGATGTAAAGAATAAGGATCAAAATACCGGGGATTTCACACTCTTTAAAGAGTTTTTTGGATTTAGCGGATTAGATTTAAGTTTATTTGATTAATAACAAAAGAGTTTTGAATGAGACCCGTGAAGCAATTTTTGATTTGGTGCGGTTTATTTATCTATTTGTTTATTGGTTTTATTTTATTTATTTCAGGTAAGCCGCATAACCCTATGATTAACGCAGGTGCTATTGTGGTGTGCTCCCTCATTAAGGTATGCTATATGGATTTCAGTCCAAAATTCAGTTACAAATATCCGACTAAACGAGTCAAAATAGGACTGCTTAATTTTAGTCCGCACTAATTTGTGAACTTTTGCCGAACTAAATGGATTTAACATGTACCCTTAATATTAGCGAGCATAGTTACGCCCGTTTAGTCTGACGAAGAAAGCAGTAAATAGCAGCACTAAAAAGTTATGTCAGTGTCCGTTATACGTGAAACAATTGTCACAAATAATGTTCTCACTTTTTATCTGTTTTCAGCAAAATCGTCCCTTGTCGGATAAGTATGATCATGTGAGTTGTTTTTGTTCTTTTAAATTTCTTTTGTAATTTATAAAATACGTTGTGATTAGATATACTTTTTGTAAATAGATTTCCCACTGTTTTGTTGGTTTTTTGGTATTTGATTCTAGTTTTTTCTATTCTACTGTTCTGTTTTATTTTCAGGCTCTGAAGTTTTACAGACGAATGGCGGGTGGTGAATACGTTAGTTTCAATAATTCTGTGTAGGTATATAATTTTTTGTTATTAAATTCATTCTAGATTAATAAATAACAAGTTTTATAAATTATGTAATATGGCTTATAATTTTGGATTTTGATATCAAAACTTTTGTAAAAGTTTTTCACAAGTTAGGCTTGTTAGATAGTTTAAGATTTTAGTTTATTGTCCATGACAACTCAGCATAGTAGGTCACGGTTCATATTTGTCCTTAAGGACACAGGGACAGAAACAAGAACAAAGTTATGGTTAGCTGCTGTGAAAAAAGGTCGCAATCATTTTTGCTGCTTTTTTGCAGCTAACTTACTTTTAATAGTAATCAATAGTACTTTAGTTCTTGAATTTAACCTAATGTAGTCAAACTAATCTAGTTCCAGTCTACTCTAATCTAGTCGATTTAATCTTGTTAATCTAATCTAGTCGGTTTAATCTTGTTAATCTAATTTAGTGAATCTAATGCAATTAATCTCATTTAGTGGATCTAATCCAGTTAATCTAATTCGATGTAATCTTGTTAATCTAATGTAGTCGATTTAATCTATTTAATCGAATTTAGTCAATCTAATCTAGTTAATTGAATCTAGTCAATGTAATCCAGTTACTCTACTCTGGTGGGTCTAATCCACTCGATAAATTACAGTTAATGTAATGACGTCGATCTAATCCGATCTAATCCAGTTAATCTAATCTAGCCGATGTAATTTAGTTCATCTAATCTCTTAGATGTAATCCAGTTAATCTAATGTAATGCAAGCTCTGGGTTGGTTTGTTTAGCTTCTTATCCGAGCGCTGTGTGTCCGACCGCAACTACGCCATCTGCTACTACTTGCGCGAGAACAAGTGCTTTCCGGACGGAACCAATTTGGAACAGATCATGGACTTCTATGTTCAGGTCTGCTGGTTTGACATTGTGATCACTTAGGGCCTATTCCTTTACCGGATTAACGGGTTAATTTTAAACGGGCTAAACGGTTTAAAACAAATTATGCTAACAATGCCATTCCAAAACCTCCGGATTAAATGGACCTAACTTTTAGCGCGCTGCTTATTTGTCAGACTAGACGGACTTCTGTAGCTACGCATGCTAATGTTAAGCGTGCATTTCAAATCTGCTTAGTATGTAGTTTAGGAATGAGTTCGGACTACAATTAGGCCGCTGACTTTTTTTAACTCGTCTGATATTTTATTCCAGAACCTCGGACTGAAATAAGTCCAGTCCGTTTAATCCGGTAAAGGAATAGGCCCTAAAATCTGATGTGGCGCGCAAACTATAACTTTACCGGGCCCATTCCGTTACCGGAGTAAACGGACTGGACTTACTTTAGTTCGAGGTTTAGGAATGAAGTATCGGACTAAACGGACTAAACGAGTTAAATTAGCTCAATGAGCGGCCTAATTTTGGTCCGAACCCATTTCCTAAACTAACAGGACTAAACGGATTTAGCATGCACGCTTAGCAGTGGCATGTGTAGCTAAGTCCGTTTAGTCTGACTGAAAAGCAGCGCGATAAAATTTCGGTCCGTTTATTCCGGAAGTTTTGGAATGGCGCTTTTTAGCATAATTTTCAAACAGTTTAGTCTGATTAAAATTAATCGTTTAATCCGGTAAATGAATAGACCCTTAGTGCATGTTAATTTGGTGCGTAAGATTGAGGATTAACAATTTAATATGGAAATAATTATATAAGTCCTAAAGTGTTTGTATTAGTCTGAAATTGTTTGTATTATTTCCCAAGTTTTGTCAAGTATTAATCCTTCCTTAAGCTGTGTATTTTGCGTCAGTCTAGAAGTTTTGTGAAGGCAGAAATTTTTGTATTAATCCTAAAGCGTAAGCAAAAATAGTGTTCTTGGATTCGCTATTTCTCACACTGAAATCCTTCAAAAAAACTTGTGTGCTAACCTTTCATCAACACTCGTGATCAGGCTGGGGCGTCGAAGCTACATTTTAGGTTATTTTTGTTTCTGATTTTTCTGAAAATACTTGAAATAAATTGCTGGTTAGCAGCTCCACTAGCAAATTGCGTGCATTGATAATGGTCTGCTAAATCCTGCACTCCTGGGCCCGATTTATCGAAACAACGAATGTTCGTCGTTGAAAATGTTCGTCGTTGAAAAAGCAAATGTTCGTCGTTGAAAAACAAATGTTCGTCGTTGAAAAACAAATGTTCGTCGTTGAAAAACAAATGTTCGTCGTTGAAAGTTCGTCGTTGAAATTGTTCGTCGTTGAAAAATTTTTCAACGACGAGCTTTGGTTTTTTAGAACATTATTACGTTCTAAAAGACAAAAGCTCGTCGTTGAAAAAATTTTCAACGACGAACATTTCAACGGAGCTCAAGACATGCGTTGAAATGTTCGCCGTTGAAAATTTTTCAACGACGAACATTTGTTTTTCAACGACGAACATTTGTTTTTCAACGACGAACATTTGTTTTTCAACGACGAACATTTGTTTTTTCAACGACGAGCATTTTCAACGACGAACATTTGCTTTTTCAACGACGAACATTTGTTTTTTCAACGACGAGCATTTTCAACGACGAACATTTGCTTTTTCAACGACGAACATTTGTTTTTCAACGACGAACATTTGTTTTTCAACGACGAACATTTGTCCTATAATTACGTGTTATGTTCGTCGTTGAAAATGTTTCGATCAATCCAAAATTTTCAACGACGAACATTTTCAACGACGAACATTTTCAACGACGAACATTTTCAACGACGAACATTTTGCTTCGATAAATCGGGCCCAGGAGGGGGGACCCCCATCGTTTCAGCACATTACCAGCACAAAAGGTAGTGTCTTGATTTGAGGGGGGAGGTACCCCCTCGGTTGAGCACACCACCAGCTCAGCACAGAGTTCATGCTGGTGGTCTGCTGAAACGAGGGGTGTCCCCCCTGAAATGAAGACACTTCCCTGATTTGGGGGCATTCCCTTCGGAATCAAAACATGATTCGAGGGAGGGTAATTCGAGTGAAATCAAGGCGTAAAACGGCTATTTCGGCCGGAGCATCGTCTGGGGCAATTAGCTAGGATAGGGAAGAGCATACATGTATGAGGGGGGATGGGGGGACCCCCCAAAAAATTGAAGGGGCGGGGTGGAGGGTCCCGAAATTTAGGGCAAAATTCAGTATAAATGGCACTTTTTAGGGAAAATTTTACGAAATGTTGCAAAATTTAGGGTATTTTCGGTAGATCTGGGGGGGAAGGTCCCCAAAATTTGGCCAGAGAGGCCCCCCAAAATTTTTACATATATGTGGAAGAGTGTCATACTTTTCCCTATTATGTACTCTTGATAGTACCCAGAAACTTTATAAGCCTCAAAACTTCAATGTCTGTGCTCATAAATATATTTTTGAAAAAATTGTATCTTAGAATCTACATATTAATGTTTAAACTTAATGCTGTGCTCATCCAAATTTTTTTATTAATCTGAAGTTTTTAATCCGAAAATTTTATATGTATTAATCCAAAAATTGTGCATTAATTTGTGGTATATATATCTTTCAAACATAAACAATGAGCAATCGCTCTGCAAAAGACTGAAATAACAACGTTTTTATGTTTATTTATGAATTGATTGGTTGAGTTTAAAAAATGTGGCTTTAATTTTTGCCTGTGAGAATCGGCCCTAAGGTATTGAACAACAACAATAACCCCTGCAAATTTCAGTACTAATTTTACTGAGTGCAAATAAATGATAGTGTTGCAGTGTGCGAAACAATTACTGAGGTGACATGTTGTGACGGACGGTGGGGGGGGGGGGGGTGCGTCAGTTTAACGTCGACTTAGGTCCTTATCCAAAATGGGATTTAACGGATTAGATTTACATTAATTTTTGCTCACACAAAATGAAAATAGCCGGTGGAAATTTTGCCCCACATGGCTCACATACAGCCTCGGCGTGTGCCAAGTTTCAATAATTACGTTTAACTGACGCCGCGTTATTGACGAAATAAAGTTAAATCTAATCTGATAAATCCAATTTTGGATAAGGCCCTTAGGGATCACTAGATATTGTCCGAAATTTGGCTTTGGTATCGGACTAAACGAGTTAAAGCAAGTCAGCTTCTATAATCTTGGCTTGATCTGATTTCTAAGCTGTCACAGGACGCAGTCTTCAAAAATGTCGACAAAACCCTTTCAGGTCGAACGCGTGATCGTAGAACATTAATAGACTCAGTCTAAAACCAAGGAAATATGTTTTTAGAATCGTCGATCATAGAATTTTTCTTTGCGATTTTTTCCAATTAATTCGAAAAGAACGTTTTTAAACTGAGTCCAAAACACACTTTGTGAATACTAACCAATGTTTAGTCCGCTTAGTCCATTTAGATGTAGTGGAATATAATATATACTGTTTAGTTCATAGTTCATACTTGTCCATGCTCGTAAGGAAATGTCCGTAAGTCCGTACGGAAAGACTGCTGTAGCTAATTCCATGCTTTTTTTATACATTCTTTTTCTGTTTACAGTTCTATTTTTCTATTTTTTATACATTATTTGTCGATTAGGGGGGGGGAGAGTCCCCATAATTTGGCAGGAGAGGCCCCCCAAAATTTTAACCCCGTTAACATGTCTATATGTGAGGAACTATCCAATTTTCTGCCATAGCTGATGACACTTTTTGCTTGCGGACTTACGGACTCCCGTACGGACAAACGGACAGCCTTACGGACAAGTATGAACCAGGCTTTATAATATTCACATCATATAGGACAGAACTGAGTCCATGGTTCGTTTGCCCCAGATATTGTCCAGATTTCGAGCTAGTTGAACGACCGCACTCGGTTGGGGTGTGAATTTGGGGCGCCATAGAATAATGGATTTGCGATCGTTGTTGGGGGAATAGTTGAAAGTCTGTGGCACAAATCGCCAGTGGCCATTCAATTTAGCTGCCTTGGCAGAAGCCAAGATCAGTAGAATGACCCAAATTTTCATCATCTTTAATTGCGATAGGAAATAAATGTAATCGTAATTTTTGTCGAACTCGAATTAGTTTAGTAAACAATAACAGTTTGGTAAAACGCAACAGTGGAAGTGTGTGGTTTGAGCTAAAGCTTGTAGTGTCAGTCCAGTAAGGACACAGCAGTGA
The DNA here is from genome assembly GCA_030248245.1 of Trissonchulus sp. WLG1_4. Lineage (NCBI taxonomy): Eukaryota > Metazoa > Nematoda > Enoplea > Enoplida > Ironidae > Trissonchulus > Trissonchulus sp. WLG1_4. The sequence continues at coordinate 28,419 of JASANF010007552.1, forward strand.
ACCCGCTTCTAGAAATAAGCTCAACTGTCGTGATCAGTGATTTTATACTCAGTCCGCTATTGCCTTACACATGCAGATGACGGTTAGCTGACAGTTTAGACGCTGTCAATTTAGACTTGTCGACTTATCATGACGCAACCGACTCATTAAGACTCACCTGTCCGTTGTAGCTGTGAAAACTTCGGCTACTTGAAAGAAGTTTTGGCAAAAGTTTTATTTTTTCCGAAACTACAATCTCTTCTACATTGGAGGGATTTATGGTCAAAGGTCTGTTTTTGATTTTAAGTTTCGGATATATAAAATCATATCCTGTATACTTTTAATTGAAAACGATGACTGACAGTTTTTTGCAATGATTTTTTAAAGTAGGGTATTAGAGCAATATCTATTGCTCAACAATTAAACTATATCAAGAGTACATAATAGGGAAGAGTATGACACTCTTCCCTATCCTAGCTAATCGGCCCGGACGATGCTCCGGCCGAAATAGCGCTTTTACGCCTTGATTTCAGGGGGGGGGTACCCCCCCCCTCGAATCATGACATGTCTTGATTTCAGGGGGGGGACCCCCCCCTCAAAACCGGGAAGTGTCTTGATTTCAGGGGGGGGGTACCCCCCCCCTCGTTTCAGCAGACTGCCAGCTCGAAATCGGTGGTGTCTTGATTTCAGGGGGTCCCCTGGTTTCAGCACACTGCCACGGTGATGTCTTGATTTCAGGGGGGGGTTACCCCCCCTCGTTTCAGCACGTTACCAGCTCACCATAGATTTCATGCTGGCAGTGTGCTGAAACGAGGGGGGGGTACCCCCCCCTGAAATCAAGACACCACCGATTTCGAGCTGGCAGTCTGCTGAAACGAGGGGGGGGTACCCCCCCCCTGAAATCAAGACCCTTCCCGGTTTGGAGGGGGGGGGTCCCCCCCCTGAAATCAAGACATGTCTTGATTAGAGGGGGGGTACCCCCCCCTGAAATCAAGGCGTAAAAGGGCTATTTCGGCCGGAGCATCGTCCGGGCCGATTAGCTAGGATAGGGAAGAGTGTCATACTCTTCCCTATTATGTACTCTTGACTATATATACTTGGAGTTTAAATCCGTGGGCAAAGGGATATGGTTTTTAGTCTGTCATAATAAGGCGCACTCTGTTTATTGTGTCAACAGTTAAAAGTTATAGTGTGGGCTATTCTATTAGCTAGGTTCAAGGATCAAAGTTCTTGATTCGAAAAGTTTTGCGATACTTGAGAAAATTACTAACGCCAACTTGACACTTGGCTTGACTTCTGACCCGGCAAATCCCCTGGCTGAAATTAAGCACTTTTTCCTGTTTGAGCAAATAGGTACTATCAAGAGTACATAATGGGAAGAGTATGACACTCTTCCCCTGGCCAGCTTTGCAGCGCGGTAGATTTGTTGCAGAATACGGGACCCGGTCCTAAATGGGTTCCAGGTGCCCAAAGGGGTCCTGCAGGGTTGGTGCCATACAGGTAACGGGGTCAAAATTTTTGGGGGCCTATCCGGCCACATTTTGGGGAACCTCTCCCCCTGGTTGATCAAAAATACCCTAAATTTTGCAAAATTTTTTAAAACTTTCCCCAAAAAGTGCTTTTTTTACTAAATTTTGCCCCAATTTTCGTGACCCTTTCCCCCGGTCCCTCGATTTTGGGGGCCCCCATTCCCCCTCTTAGATGTATGCTTGAAACTTACATTAATCTGTTGATTGATTGCCACTGTCCGATATCCGTGCCTGAGCCTTGAGCTAAAATTTGTTCCGGTTAATCTGGTGTCAGCATTGAATCTAATCCGTTGTGCTGTTTCAGTTGAACGCCCTTGAGATCACCAGCGATTCTGGCTCAGTGATCGCGGCCACCCTGGCCAATGGGGGAATCTGCCCCACGACCGATCAGCCGGTCATGCAGCCCAGTTGCGTCCGGGACGTCCTGTCGCTCATGTACACCTGTGGCATGTACGACTACTCGGGCCAGTTCGCCTTCAAAGTAGGCCTGGGGGCAGATGGGATTAAACGGATTAGATTAAGTATGACAGGCCTGTTAGGTGCTTAAGGCGATTATAGACAGTTCAGCATTGGCCCAGTAGCTCAGATGGTTGAGTGTTGGCCTGCAGATACAGAGATGGGTGGTTTGAACGCCCCTTGGGTCATTTTGATAAAAGTATGTAGACCTTGGGGCAGTTTGATTAATCGGATTAGATTAAAATTTGGTTGATGCATTGTGCATGACATATGTACCTAAGGCAATTAATGACAACTGAGCTATTGGCCCATTAGCTCAAAATGGTTGCAATACTGATCTGCAGATCCAGAGATGGGTGGTTCGAATCCCCATTGGGTCATTCAGATGCTGATGCTGTCTAGTATGGATCCGCCTGTCTCCTTGACAGAATAGCTTGTCTTAAAGTTGAGGTAGATTTTGTGTAACAATAGGATCTATTATAAATATTTTGTTGGGTCCCCCCAGCGAAGAGGGGTGCCCCATTTATTATTTCCTTTTTTTTGGGTTCCCTAGTTCAACAACAAAAACCCCTTTTGTATCTTCATGTCCGTTATTATTATTAATATTAATATTATTATTACAAGTCTAGTGCGTCTAGTTTAGACTAGTTAGACTAATAGTATTTATCTTAGTTTAGTCTATTTCATGCTACATTATTTAAAGATGAACAAAAAATTTTTAAATTTTTTGCCTAAATTCAATTGTTTTGGGATTTGATCACCCATGGTGTGATCTGTACAATTAGCCCCTTTTAGGAAAAGTTTTCAGGGGCCATAACTTTTGATACGGTAATGGTACAATTATAATTTCAACGTCATTTGGAAGGAAATTGTTAGAGCTTAAAATGATGGGTCATATCCCTTACTGACGTTTAGCGTACGTCAAAATTTAGAAAGTGAAATTTTGACTTATTTTCAGGACGTTGCGCCATCATGTGATATGTCATCTGAAAGCGCTAAAAATTTCTTTCTATGACGTAATTTCATCTTTCTACGATGTTCCTAGCCTAAGCTGTGGCCATTTTTGTGGTTAACCTCCAGAAATAACTCTACAAAAAGCCTTCGCGGAGGATTCTCGGAGGAAAAATACTCCATTTTACGCCCTTTTAACTCAAAGGCAAGCTTAGCGTTTAGTATGAGCATTAACGCTTCTTTTAGACACTTTGATGAAACAGATTGGAAGTAAAGAGTTTTCTGTAATAACGTTTAAACGTTGCTTGTAGCCAGACAAATAACTCCGATTTACGTTGCGTATAACTTTGAACCAGCCACTACGAGATTCGAAAGTTAAACGTCTAAATACACACATGGTTCTAACTGATATTTTAATATGGAGATATATCTTCATTATCATTATGATAGGATAGTATAAGTATATTAATTATTATTCTCCGGACACTAATTTGAAACAGGTTTTTCTGCCCCCCTGCGGATTGTCCCAAACTTTGGTGGAGGGATCTCACCATTAGTACTTCACCCCCCAACTTTATCTCCCCCTCCCCCCACGCCTTGAAGGGAAATGCGAACCTGTTGGGGTTATGTTTCAGCCATTAGTATAAAAGGGTGTAAAAGATGGGTTTCAGATGTCCAATTTTCGAAATTTGGATTTGCCCCTAGGGGATTTCCCCGGACGATCGAGGTCATTTTCGCTCCTCCGCCCTTCACCCCCCTCCCCTCCAGCCCAGGGGTCAAATTTTCGAAATTGGGATTTTACGTCCCTAGGGGTATTCCCCGACACGATCCGAGGCCATTTTTGTCCCCCTCTCCCTTCTTCTTCCACCCTCCCCCAGCGGACCCCCCCCCCCTTCCCACGTCCCCGCCTCTTTCACTTCCCCAGAGGGAGCCCCAGATCGCCCGTCGCCTTTTTAGAGGCGATAGTAGATGTTCCGCTTCTTCTCATTCCCCCAGGTGTCTCTCCTTCCATAGCGATAGTGCGCGAGGGGGGCCCCCCTAGTGCAGGCCTTCCCACCTGTTACTGTCTTTCAGGTGGCGGGGGGCAAGGCGGAGCGCAACCTGGCTTTTTCATGTCCGATCGTGCGTTTATCGCTGATCTGCGCTCCAATGTCTATGAACGCAGTTTCCCTCTACCCTTCCAACCCCCAGCACCCTCCCAGGGGGTCCCCAGGGGTCAAATTTTCAAATTGGATTTACGTCCCTAGGGGAATTTGGGCCCCGGAACACGAATCCGAGGTCCATTTTTGCAGACCCCTCGACCCTTCCATAAACCCCCTAGGGCACCATGCCCAGGGGGCCCCCAGGGGTCAAATTTTCGAAATTGGAATTTTGACGTCCCTAGGGGTAATTTGGGCTCCTGAACACAAACAGAGGGACCTCTACCTAGAATAGAGGGTCCTTTGCTTAGAATAGAGGGTCCTCTACCCACTGTCGGCAACCCGTTGATGTCACCCGACTTGTTTTTTTTGTTTTTTTTTTCCTGTGGTCCAAAAGTTTGTAACCGGTTTTTCTCGGGAGTTACTGGAGGGATTGGTCCCAAACTTTGGTGGAGGGACCCCCCCTATGAGTAGTTGTGCACCTGACAAACACCAATTTTTTGTCAGGGATTTGGACAAAAAACTGTCTCTAGGGGTAGTTTGAGCCCCTGAACACGAATCAGGGGTTATTTTTTACCCAGGACCCCCCTGGACCCCCCTATGACCCCCTTAGGGTACCCCCCCCTAGGGGGTCCTCGGGGGTCAAATTTTCGAATTTGAGGTTTTGGTGTTTTTAGGGGTAATTTGGGCCCCTGAACACGAATCCGAGGTCCTTTTTTGCGTAGGACCTTCGTGGACCCCCCTATGAGCCCCCAGGGACCCCTCCTAAGGGGTCCAGGGGGTCCTCAGGGGTCAAATTTTCGGAATTGAGAATTTGATGTCTGTAGGGGTAATTTGAGCCCCTGAACACAATCCAGGTCCTTTTTTGCGAGGACCTCCCTACCCCCAACGGCCCCCCAGGGACCCCTCCTCCCTAGGGGCCCTCAGGGGCAAATTTTCGAAATTAGATTTTTATGTTTTTAAGGGTAATTTGAGCCCCTGCACACGAATCCAAGGTTCTCTTTTGCCTAGGACCTTCCTGGACCCCCTAGGACCCACTCAGGGTACCCCCCTTCTAAGGGTTCAAGTTTTCGAAATTGAAATTTTGGGGTTTTGTGGGTAATTTGGGTCCCTGAACATAAATATCAGGTTGTGTTCACAATCTTTTGCCTATAATGGAGGGTCCTCTGCCTAGAATGGAGGGTCCTCTGCTTAGAATAGAGAGTCCGCTGACTAGAATAGAGGGTCCTCTGACTAGAATAGAGGGTCCTCTGACTAGAATAGAGGGTCGTTTGCCTAGAATAGAAGGTCTTCTGCCTAGAATAGAGGGTCCCTTACCGGTCGGCAACCCGTTGTGGCCTACTGGCGATTTTTTGATATTGTGTTCGACTTCATAGACGATATCTTGAGTTATTGGTTAAACAATTTTTAATCTAATTCGTTTAATCCACTGCAGGAATTTTCTCTGAAGTATTCGTTGCAATTTTAATATAACTTATTTACCGAAAAAATATTGTAAAATGCAAATAAAGAAGTGTAATTTAATATAATTTATTCGAATCCGCTTAATCCTATTTCTGACACGAACCTAGGTTGGTCAGTGAGTGGCTCCGTTGTATTTCTATCTATAAAAAAACAACGTTGAGGTTTGTAGACTATGAAGCTTATCTAATGTGGATTTAGCGGATTGGATTATTTTTGGTAACACTATGTTTAATAAACGTTGTGTAATTCAGTAAATCCGGAACGAATCAGAAAATATGTCTTAATGAATTATGTCCAAATTATGAAATCAAAACGGACGTACAACTTGGGTCTAGCAAAACCACCTTGTGATATCCATCCTAAGTCTCAGACACTTTTGCATCACGTAATCAGATTAATCCCAAATCTAATCCGATTAACCCCAAATGTGATCAGATTGTCCCAAATCTAATCCGATTAACCCCAAACGTGATCAGATTGTCCCAAGTCTAATCTAATTTATCCCAAACACAGTCCGATTAATCCCAAATAAAAGCAGATTAATCTCAAATCTAATCCGTTTAATCACATATTTCAGGTTGGTCTCCCGGCGAAGGCAAGCGTCTCTGGCATGATTATGGTGGTGGTGCCGAACGTGATGGGCATTTGTCTCTGGTCCCCCCCACTGGACCGATGGGGCAATTCCGTCCGGGGGGTGCACTTTTGTGAGGCTAGTTCTCTCACTTCACTCACTGTCGATTCATACTTGCGGCCGATGTCCGTTCAGCTGGCGAAATAACCACGCCACAAGTTGATCTCATACACTATTTGTGGCGCGATTATTTCGTAATTTTTGCTAGCTGAATGGACATGCGGCTGTTAGTCTGAATCGACCCTTATCACATTGAACGGACTGGACATATTTCTTGGTCTAAAGTTTGAGAATGCCTTTAGGCACATCAGTGTTTTTTTTCGTCAAAAATTTCGCGTCGTCTGACACACATGCCCAAAATTTTTTGCGTCATTTTGAAAAAAGTGCGCAGAGCGGTAATAATGCTGCCTTGGCGCGTACTTTTACAATGATAACTTAATTGTTCATGGTATTGCCCGTCCTTCAGCACCGGCACCCCCCACAAAAAATTAGAGATTTTTTCAATTTTTAGGCAAATTTGGTCAACTGGAGACGTATCAGAAAGTTATTCAACAATGCAGTTATTCAAAAATGCACTTTTTACGTTTTTGTTTGAGGAGGGGTTGGTGGCTGTCGTGTTTGAGAAAGTAAGAGGGGGTCTTTTTCCAAAGTGAATCATATAATAGATTATACTGTAGTGATTACTTCACACACTTGACAAAGCTGTGTTAAATTGATTTATTAATTTGTAAGTAAAAAATCATTCTTGAAAATGACGTGTAAAAGCAAATTTTTCCAAAGTGCGAGCAGGTATACATTGAGTCGACTGTCAAAGTCTAAGTAGCGCCTAAGTAGTGCTTGATGCTTGATTGCCCAAGTAGCGCCTGTCAAAGTCTAAGTAGTGCTTGATTGCCCAAAACCAAGCAAGTATTTACTTTTTAATTACATATAAGCATAAATATTTATACTATTAAAGTATACATTAATATTAATTTAAACTTTTAAGTATGCATTTATTAACAGAAAATGCTTAATGTCTAATGCTCGATATTCAACAAAATCAAAGTATTACTCAGCCGAGTTTATTTTTAGGAGTTAGTGAAGCTGTTCAACTTCCACAACTACGACAGCCTCAAGCAGATGTCCAAGAAGGTGGACCCTCGCCGGCGGCGACAGGAGACCAAGGGTCAGCAGGTGGTCAATATGCTGTTCTCTGCCGCCAACGGAGATGTCTCCGCCATGAGGAGGTCAGACCGCTGTTTTGGTCACTGTCAAGCCGGTTCATACTTGTCCTTACAATTTAGGCACGGTTCATACTTGTCCTTAAGGGCATAGGGACAGGGAAAGGGACAAATTTTGATCTGTTGATGTGAAAAATTGGCCAAATGGTATTAGCGACTTTTTTGCCTACTCACGAGTTTGTACGCCGACATTGTTCATGCAAAAACACAGTTGTCCCATTTGGTCAATTAGGTTTATTGGAATTGCTTGAGGACAATTATAGTGCCCGGGAAAAGGACAAGCACAAGTATAAACTGGGCTTACTTGTGCTTGTCCTTGTACAAATACAAACCAACTTTCTAGCAGTTCATTTATAAGTCCACGGGCGATTCTGCCTTATGTGAACGGATTTCCCGGGAAAGGGAATCTCCATATTATGATCACACGCGTCCCCAGCGAAATTCCTGTTGGGAACGCGGACTTGTACTTGTATGGACGTGTGCGGAGGGAATACCCAAGGGAAAATTCCACTTTAAAAGCCACCTCGTGTGTAGCAGGCTTTGGACATTGATAAAGACAAATCGAGCGAATGGTTTTGGATTACATAATTTCTGCTAACGCAATAATCTGGACTTCAATGTTGTGCATGCAAAAAATTGTCACATTCGGCAAAGCAGTTTTTTGGAATTGCTTAGGGACAATAGGACAGGGGCAACAACAAGGTCTGGGGGACAAAATAACAAGGACAAGGATGCGCATGTATCGTACTTGACAGGGGTCAGTTACTTTTTTTTTCACGCTTGCTCGGGAGCGCGCTCATGCGCCCTCGTGTGAAGTGTGAACTGACTTTTACGATTAACTTGAATCAGTTATTCTGGACTTGGGGTGAGTTGGTTCTCGAGCTATTATATTTTGCTGTAAGCCAGTGTAAAGCCCAGTTCATAGTTGTCCTTAAGAACATAGGAACAGGGACAAGGTTACATTTGTTCAGTTATTGCAAAGCATTCAATGAATTGTTTCATCTAAAGTTTTGCATACAAACTAGACTTGGCGAATGCGTTCATCGTGTGAAAAATTGGGTCATTTGACCAGTTATTTTACTTGCAATTGCTTAAGGACAAAACGACAAGGACAAGAACGGGTATGAATTGTTTAGGCTAACTTTGCCCGTTTTCAGATACCTGCTGCAAAACATCGATCTGGGAATGCCAGACTATGACGGCCGCACGGCTTTGCATTTAGCCGCAGCCGAGGGACATTTGGAGTGCGTTCAGTTTCTGCTGCAGAAAGCCAGAGTAGATCCGGAACCCGCCGACAGGTGAAGGGTCGATTCATGCTTACAGCCGTATGTCCGTTCAGCAGAAAAATTGCGAAATATCCACGCAATATGCTGATCTTAGTATGCACTATTGGTGGCGTGACTATTTCGTATTTCTGTCGGCTGAACGAACAAACGGCTGTAATATGATTCGGTACTATGAAGGGAACTTAAAAGCCTGGCTCGTTCTTGTCCGTAACGAATTGTCTTGTGAGCAAGTGCAGTGAAACGGAGGTTATTTGCGCAATTAGACCATTGCTAGTCTGAGGAAGCCGAAAATCAGCTGTTAAGTTGGTAGTTCCAGAATCGCAGTTTTTATACATGAGACTATTTGCAAAGCTCTTTTTCAGAACAACCAGTAAAGCAGGAATAAAATGGCTACAATTTTTCGCAACAAGACTCAAAACTGTCTACTATCACGTTTTACGCTGATAAAATCCGACGTTAAGACTAGCTCCTCCATTGGCTTACAGTTCAGTAAGCCAACGCGGTAGCTAGCCTTACCATGGTATTTTGCACCAAATAAAAAATTCTCTGAGTGTTTTTTTGTGTAGTTGAAGAAAATCATAGTATCCTTTACTCATAATGTATAAATATGTCTGAAAATGGGTCACTGCGATTATGAAACTACCACCTTAATGGCTGTTCGTTTTTCTATCGTAGATGATTAAAATGGGTTTTGCTCCCTAAGCTATTATTTATTAACTTTCTTTCAATTATTATATACGTATTTTTTATCCACACTTGTTCACAAGGCAACAATCACTTATGCCAAAATTCACTGCAAAACTTTGGTGAATGGTCAATATTTCTTGCGTGTTGATTTACCATCGTATGAGCATTCCCAGGAGTGTCCGATGGTTTGCTCCACGATGCCACATGGGGCCTGATACATTCCCAGGAGTGTCCGATGGTTTGCTCCACGATGCCACATGGGGCCTGATACATTCCCAGGAGTGTCCGATGGTTTGCTCCACGATGCCACATGGGGCCTGATACACTACCTAAATGTTACCAAATCAATTTATTGCTATATTCTATTCTATTATATTCTGTTTTAATATTTAATATTAAATATTAATATTTAATATTCTTAATATTTTCTGCTTAAGCTCAAATTGCCTTTCAGATGGGGTCAGAACTGGGTTTTTTTCGCTAGCAAATTTTCGCAATTTTGCGAAAAGCTTGAAATTTTTTTCGCAAAATCAAATTTTTTTTCGCAGACTTACTTTTGTTACTTAATGCAGTAGATTTTACATTTAAGTGTTAATAAAACATTATTACGCCTATACAGGATTAAGACTGACGCAATTTTTACCCGTTTTGGCCAAAAAGCAACGATTTTGACACTTTTATTTAAATTTATGGAGCCGTTTTTGTGTAATTTTTAACAATTTTCACAATCGATGCTCAGCCGTAAAGAAACTTTAGAAGACCCGGCCAATGATCAAGTTAGGTCTGAAAATGCTAACATTTTGAAATGTTTCTTAATTATGTCACCTGGATCCATATTATACCTATACATACCCTATTATACGTGCAATGTGTATATTAGTGTTACATGCTGTGGTGTGATGGTACATGAAAGAAAATCTGTCCCATTTACAGTCACTAGAAACAGCAAGCCACAAAGTTGCATCAGTCCGGGCCTAAGGGATCACAAAAAGTCGGAGAAATTTTCAATTTTTAGGCCAAATTTGGTCAATTGGGGCCGTAACAAAAATATTTTCCGACTAAACCACAAAAATCAGCGCATAGACCTTACGAGTTCACCTCCACTGCGTCAAAATTTTTTCGCAATTTTGCGAAAAGGTTTGAAAATGTTTCGCAATCACCAATTTTTTTTCGCAATTGCGAACGTTTTTGCGAAAAAAAACCCCAGGGTCAGAAGCCAGCGAACGATGCTCAATTTGTTATTATCTGCATTTATTTTATCTTTTATTTATTTTTTATTTTATCAGTTATTTTTCCAGCATAAACTCTAATTGCCTTTCAGATGGGGCCACAAGCCAGCGGACGAAGCCCTGTCGAACGGTCACACGGACGTGGCCTCACTGATCGCCCAGTGGGTGTTGCAGCAAACGGCAGCAGTGGACGCAGAGGCGGACTCGGGATACAGCACCGGGGCCAGCACCGCCCGGGAGGCCACACCCGCCCACCAGCCCACCACCGTCCGCTTCCCCCTCAGTCACCAGCCGGACGAGGTCACCGACGCAGGGGGGACAGAGAAATGAACTACCAATGGTCTATTCATGCTTACAGTCGTGTGTCCGTTCAGCCGGCACAATTACGACATTGCACCAACAAAGAATAGCTCAAGAACAAGAATAGCTCGAGAATAAGAATATCTCGATAATAGCTCAGCCTCAGGAATAAAATAAATTTTAATTGCACCATCATTTAAGCTCGAGAGTAGTTATTCTAGAAGTTAGGGAATTGCTGCTTGAATAATGGCTCACGGTTAAGTTGGTGCAATTGGCCGATAGTATGATCCTATACATTATCAGTGACCTGATTATTTCGTAATTTTGCCGCCTGAACGGACATATGGAAGTATGAAGTGACTCTTACTTAACCTAAGTCTTACTTAAGTCTAACCCTTAACGGATTAAATTTAAAGCTGTCGGGTCAATAACCAGGGACTGGTAAACGTGAGTATTTGATTTTAGCAAACTGGTTTCTGTATGCATATTTGCTGGCTTATCAATCGAACAGATTTTAGTCTAATCCGCTAAGGCTTGTGAGTTTAGCTGGCCTAAGCTGTGCGACTGCCCGGTATTCATTTTTTTGTGATCACAAGTAATAATATTGTGTGTCCTTGTACAAGTAAAACTTTCATTTCAAGTTTGTGCGTTTGTACAATATATTCGTGCCTCGTGGAGTTCTTAGGGCGATTCGTACTAATGTTTGTTTGTACTTGTCCGTAAGATTTACAGCTACGCTTTTTTTTCAGTAGACACTAAAATGAACGAAAACGAAACGAAAACGAAAAAGTGAATTGAAGCGAAGCCAACTTTTTCGGCTTGCGCAACAAAGTTTTGAAATATTTGACGAGCAGTAGACAAATGCAGGCAGCTGCATGCTGCTTGTTTATTCAAATATTTACATGGCGGGGGTGTCACTTTTATATAGACTTTAGTTAGTTGTTATTTAGCTATATATGTATTGTTTTGCAAACTTAACCGTACATTGAAATAAAATAAAAGTAATAAGTTTGCACGAATTGATACAACACTGACACTCTGACAGGAACTTTGCACTATAAGATTTATATTAGTACAAAAAGTAAGAGTTAAAAATTTAACCTGAAAATTTAAAAATTGACGTAATTTATAAAATTTGTAAAGTCGACTTAGCAGACAAATTTTGAACAATGTATAAGTGACACTGCAAAGTAACTCACCATTTAATAAATATTTAACACCTATTTGACGGCACCCTTTTTGAAAAAAATTTTGAGTGCAGTTGTGCTTGACCTCAGCTGCTACTAGAGCCTTTGTCGGCTCCAAAGGGCATGCTGGGCAAGCTGTCAAAAATTGACAGCTAAAGAAAACGAAAACGAAAGAAAGTAAGAAATTGAAGGAAAACTAAAGGAAAACGAAAACGAAAACGAAAATGAAAACGAAAGAAACATCAACTGAAAAAAAGCGTAGCTGTAGTAACCGATGTCTAGAAAAAACCATTTTTGTGAAATCCATCCTCAGATAATGTTTTTCACAAAGTCTATTTGCGAAGAAATTTTTTACATTTATTGACACTCCTTGGTAACTATAATTCCATTTTCAAGGCTTGGGATAAAGTTTTGAGTTAAAGCTAAAATAGCTTGCAAAACAAATTTCTGGTTTGGAAGGCAATTTCCTAAGCTGTGGCGTCAGCGTAGGATGACGCTAAATTACATCCTGTCAATTAGTTCCGTCAGGAACAGTAAACAGTAAAAAAAGATTAGTTAAAGTTTAGATAGTTTATTGAAAACAAACAAGCTAATTACATACGTACATTTCCCTTAGTTTGGAATAGCCTGGTTCACTCACACTTGCCCGTGTTCGCATGAGATTAAAACAAGCTCTTCTGCTGAGTGAGGAGTGGTTCTATATGAAGCGAAGAGTGTCTATATTCCACATGAAATAGAAAACGTGGCCGTTTCTTGCAAAATGGACTTTTTAAGCTGCAACATGTTCTTTTAATATTTAATGACACTAGGACAGTTACTCAGCTGTCGTTACTGCTGATAAATTGAAGTGCAAAATTTAACAAGCTCTTCTGCTGAGCGAGAAATGGTTACATTGTGAGCTCTGAGTGTCAATATTAACATATTAAACGGATAAAATATCAAACGCGGCCAAATTTTGTGGATAACATGATTTTTAGCTCCCAATTACTGCTCACATGCTCTGCTGAGTCGTTCCAAAGTTTTTCAACTTGCAAAAAGTTGTGAAATTTAAACGTTTTGTCAAGTCAATTAAAAGGTAAAGTCAAGAAGTTCAATCAAAAATAAAATGTAATTTAAAAAGGTAAGTCTCACCGAGATTTGAACTCGGACCACTGGCTTCCGAATCCAGAGTGCTAACCATTGCACTATGAGACCACTGAGAAGAAACTATTAAAGTCGACTAATGAACATAGATTTTTCAAGCCTGGGTGAGGATTACCTGCTTTCTCCAGCGTGCAGCATATACATTGTAGATATTGATACGTAAAGTTGATAAACTCAAATTATTTGAAGAGAGCATATTTTAAAAAATTATAAGGGAAAAAAAAAAAAATATACAACCAAACACAAAACACAGAAAAAAGAAATAACAATAAAAAACAAAAAAAAAACAAAAAAAAAAAAAATATAAATAAATATATATAATATATATAAAATTAACATAAAAAAATAGTAAAAAAATAAAAAAAAAATAAACATAAAAAAAAAAAAGATAAAAACAAAAAAAAAAATATATATAATATTACACAATTTAGAAAAAAAAAAAAATATAATATAAAAAAATATAAAAAACAATTACATATAAAAAATTAACACCTAATAAACCACACAACACATATATATTATTCAAAATAAATAACAAATAAAAAAACTATTTTCTGTTAAAAAATATTAACAAAAAATACCATAAAAATCAAACAAACTATATCAACAAAATTCACTCACTACACCCCCTCAAACCACACACAATTTTATACAAATAACATACAAAAACCAACACACACAACACCCAAAACAAACAACAAAACCACCAAAAACACAACAAAAATATATATTGTAAATATTGTAAATATATTGTAAATATATTGTAACAAGTCTAGTGCGTCTAGTTTAGACTAGTTCGACAACATACATAAATTTCATGGCATTTGGATGTTAATCTTACTGATTTAAAAAAAATTCAGTTAAAATTTACATGTAAAGAGATTTGATCTAACATGGGCAGATTATAGTTAGTCACGAAGGGTCAAGTTTAAAAGACGTCTAGCGGACGATAGGAATGACGTACAAACATGACACTAACATCAATCGTCTTGATTTAAGGAGCGCTTTCAAATGAGTGGTCACATGACCTTGTCACGTGAGCATACCCTGAGATTTATATTTCGGGGTAACCTGAAGCGCTATGTAGTCATGTTACCCCTCATTTGAAAGCCCTGCTTGCTAGCAGTCCAATGATGCTGTTCGTTTGTCTATCCAGCGTTTTAAAGGCCAGTTATGGCGCCTTTAAAGACATGAGGAAAAAGAACACAATCGTAATTTAGTAATTACGATTTAATTATGATAAAAGTGTTCTATGGTGTGAAAACCTTAAAACCCCCATAACTTTTGTTATGGGGGTCGCAGCCACTTCGGAATTTCACCATTGGAATGGGGAGACAAAGCGCTTTCGATTGATGGGTCACATGACCCCTTTACTGCAAGTTGACGTAGTGCTGACCTTGGCGCCCGGACAAAAACCGCTATAATTTGGTATATGCTGTTTTATCAGCCATATGAAGGGTGAAAATATCATACGCCAGGGGTTTCTGAGACCACTGCGAAGACGAAACCTGCTTATTATCATTATCATTATTATTAGGTTAATATATATTGTAAATATATTGTAAATATTGTAAATATTGTAAATATTGTAAATATATTGTAAATATATTGTAAATATATTGTAAATATATTGTAAATATATTGTAAATATATTGTAACAAGTCTAGTGCGTCTAGTTTAGACTAGTTCGACCATGTCGTATATATCTAAGTTAAGTCTATTTATGTTACATTATTTCAAAAACTAAATTCAATTGTTTTGGGATTTGATCACCCATGGTGTGATATGCAGTACAATCAGCCCCTTTTATGAAATATTTCTGGGGACATAACGTTTGATACGGTAGTGCGGGAATAATAATTTTAACGTCATTTGAGAGAAATTGTTAGAGCTTTCAAATGATGGGTGACATGGCCTTTAACTTGACGTTAAGCTTGCGTCATAATTTAGAATTCGAAATTTAAACGTTTAAACGTGAATGGTATACGTCAAGTAAGGTATCATTCGAAAGCGCCTACTGTTCTGAGTTGAAAGGTGTCAATTTTATGTTTTTACGTTAACGTTGAGGCAAGTTATGACGGTCTGAATATTTGAGAATTAAATGACACTATAGTATCATCTTACATTCGTCGTAGTAGATGTTCGAGCCCGAAAATGTCAGTATGAAAATTTTTTATTTTTTTCAAACCGGTTTAGCGGTTAAACGGTTTCCTTTACGAACTGACTTCGAATAGAAAATTTTTTGGCCACGCTGTCGGCTATCTGATAACATAAAATTGACGTTTCTGCGTTGAGCCGATCCTGAGTTATTATCGTAATTATTTTTGAGCAAGAAAGTTTATATAGTATAGTAAGGTAAATATTGTAAATATTGTAAATATATATTGTAAATATTGTAAATATATTGTAAATATTGTAAATAAAATAAATATATTGTAAATATATTGTAAATATATTGTAAATATTGTAAATATTGTAAATATTGTAAATATATTGTAACAAGTCTAGTGCGTCTAGTTTAGACTAGTTCGACCATGTCGTATATATCTAAGTTAAGTCTATTTATGTTACATTAATTAAAAAAATAAGCAGAAAAATTTTAAATTTTTGCCTAAATTCAATTGTTTTGGGATTTAATCTCCCATGGTGTGATCTGTAGTACAATCAGCCCCTTTTATGAAATCTTTCGGGGGCCATAACTTTTGATACGGTAGTGGGAGAATATTAATTTTAACGTCATTTGAGAGGAAATTGTTAGAGCTTTCAGATGATGGGTGACATGGCCTTTAACTTGACGCTAAGCTTGCGTCATAAGTTAGAATTGGAAATTTAAACGTTTAAACGTGAATGGTATACGTCAAGTAAGGTATCATTCAAAAGCGCCTGCTGTTCTGAGTTGAAAGGCGTCAATTTTATGTCTTTACGTCAACGTTGAGGCAAGTTATGACGGTCTGAATATTTGCTAATTACATGACACTATAGTATCATCTTACATTCATCGTAGTAGATGTTCGAGCCCACAAATGTCAGTATGAAATTTTTTTATTTTTTTCAAACCAGTTTAGCGGTTAAACGGTTTATTTTACGAACTGACTTTGAATAGAAAAATTTTTAGCCACGCTGTCGGCTATCTGATAATGTAAAATTGACGTTTCTAGGTTGAGCCGATCCTGAGTTATTATCGTAATTATTTTTTAGGAAGAAAGTTCATATAGTATAGTAAGGTAAATATTGTAAATGTATTGTAACAAGTCTAGTAGGTCTAGTTTAGACTAGTTAGACAAAATCCGTAAGTACCATCATGGTTTTTGTAAAAAAATCTGGAAAGTTCACATTTTTTGAATTTTAGCATTAGGACACCGACAGTGAGATTTGGTAACACATGGTGTGATCTACGTAGTCAGTCCCTTCTAGCAAAGGGTTTAAGGGAGCATAACTCTCGATATCTACGTGGTAAAGCGATAATTTTAGCATCATTTTAAAGCAAATTGCCAGAGCTTTAAAATGATGGGTGACATGACCTCATAACGTAACGTCAAACGTACGTCAAAAATTATAATTTGAAATTTTGACTTGTTTTTGGGTATTACGCCCTCATGTAACATAGCAATTGAAAGTGCAAAAATTTGTCTTTCTTGTGACATTATTTTTATGATCCTACAACAGTCATAGCGAAAGTTACGACCCTTTTTCTAATTAACCTCAAAAATAATCAACTACGAAGAGTGGTCTGTTGCGGAGGATTCGCGGAGTAAAAATAACTCCAATTTACGCCCTGATTAAGAGAAAATCACAGCAAAGTACAGTAATACGAAGCGTTGGCGTTTCTTTTACATCTTTGGATGGACCCGATAATAAGTATTGTGTTTTCAGTAGCATCGTATTAGGCGTTGCTGGATGCAACAAAAAATAACTCTGCTTTACGTGGCCTATAACTTGTTAACCAGACGAGTAGATACGAATTGAAAGATAAACGTCTGGATAAAAAGTATAGTACTTTCAAATTCTGGGTATCGTTTGTCGAGTCGTCCATTATCATTATGATTAGGATAGTGTATATAAATTAATTACAAGTCTAGTGCGTCTAGTTTAGACTAGTTTGACAACATAAGTAGTATAGGTGCAAGCAGTACACACCTGTTTGGGTGGGGGTTGCTTGAGGATGTCAGGATTTTCCCCTATGTTTAACGTGTATTCCACCCCTCACAGTAGCATCGGCTCCCCTAAAACCCTGCGAGAGGGGTAGGAGGGGGTGCGGAAGCAGGCAATCCGGTTTTTAAGTATAAACTATTATTTTAAACTAAATTTTTAATTCTATGCAAATTTTTAATTTTAATAATTTTTATTTTTATACAAATTTTTAATTTTAATATTTTTATATTTAATACTTTTCAAAATTTTAATTTATGTAAAACTTTTTCAAATAATTTTTTTCATATATTTTTTTAAATTGTGCACATTTTTTTATATCATTACTAATTTTAGCGGTTTGATGTTTTTTTTCATAAATCCAGTATTTTTTGTTGTCGAATTACGTAATGCGGTTGCAATAAACACGTGTATAGCCTAGGGCGTTTAAATTGATGCCAACTAGTGGCAGAAAACTAGTTAGGTAGGTTACTGTAAATTACGTATTTTAGGCAAATGAGCTGTAACTCAGCAATTAATTGTCCGATCAACCAGATCAATAGGTCACCTTATTGGAAGTTTTCGGTTAAAAACATACCGCACATTTTACGGGCATGGAAGATTTCTCAGCAATTACTCAATCGATTTACGTGATCAATACGTCATTACGTAGCCTATCAAGAGTAGTACAAGGTGATATAAAAATCTAAGCTCAATTCATACTCTGTCATTAGTAGTCACTGTTTTAGTACAACCACCTTATTTTTTCAAATACGCTTATGTACTGTGTTTGGCTAAAAACATACCGCACATTTTACGCGCATGGACAATTACTTAGCCATTATAGGACCGATCAACCCAATCAATATGTCACTGTGTAGCCTATCAAGAGGTGATAAGGTGATATACTAAGCTTGGCTAAATTCTTCGTTTTTTTTGGCAGGTATGGCAGGTTTAGTATACCTAGTGGAATTTTTTGGACTCGAGCAATATATCATCGTATAACATAAGTACTACAAGCTGATATAACAACCCAAGCTGAATACATACGCTAAGGGTAGATTTACCTATTGCTAAGTATACATATTTTGTAAACCTAATAGTTTGGTAGTAACCACAATGATTAATGACTAATAGTTGGTAATTTC